>JAZGUH010001186.1:0-79722 GCA_037893225.1 Hippasteria phrygiana
CCAAAACGGATAAATGCGAGCGCGAGCCCTTACGGCGTGGGGTCCGGGGCCCGCTTAAGGGGCCCAGAAAATGTTGGATTCTGGATGCTCCGTGGTGCAATCTGAGGCGATTCCTGACCACTTTCACCTGACTTAAAAAAAAAAGTTGTTAAGATTACATTGTATACGGAGAATATATATATCATTATGTTAGCCATTATTTTTTGGCAATTTTTTAGCCATGTCATGCATCACTACAAAAATCTAAGTTTCTCTCTCCCCCCCCATTTTTAGCGTCTAATTTGCAGTTTTTCCCCTTCATTTTTAATTTATCCGGAATTTTTCTTGGGTTTTAATTGAGTTCAGTTGAAGTTTTCAAGAAAAGGGCTTGATTTCAGACTGTTCCTTGCCCTGTGTTTAAACCATAGGCAGATCGGCTGCAAGACATAATAGAGGATTTTAGGCACATTTAGTAATGTCCATTCAGTCAAGTGATCCATTGTTTCCTCCTGCTGGTTGGGGCATTTAACCTGTAATAAAAGTACCCAAGGGGATTATATGTTGAGATGCACCGCGTTTACACTAGATCCGGCAAAGGGATTAAAAGGGGATCGAACCCGGCAAGGAGGATTGAAGGGGGATCGATGGACAGAGTTGAAATCACAGGGATCCGGGAAATACTCCGGTTTTCTCTTAAAAGAGGGATTCAGTTCCATGGCATGATTGATAACCTTTTCTTTTCTTATTGCATTTTTAAGTAGTTTTATGCCAAAAAGTAGACACAGCAGATGTTTAATATCGGCGGCTGTATTTTTTAAGGAGGTTTCTCACCTTCTTTTTCCTCCCTCCTCCCCCCTCTATTTTTCCCCCTTCTTTTTTTCTCCTTTTTTTCCCCTTTTTTTTTGACTCAATTTACCGGGGGGGGGGGGGGGGGTGGGGGGGGGGGGGGGCACGTGTCCCCGCGGCCACCCCGCCCCCCCCCCCCCCCCCCCCCCCCCCTGGATCCGCGCCTGTACATACCGAGCTCTTGCCCACAGTGCGTTTAAACTCAATGCAGGGAAAGTAAAATGACACTCGCACTTGCTGGGCTGCGTGGTGCTGGCCTGTCAAGGTGTCATGGTATCGCATTACACGTGAGGACAGAAAAGAGGGTATAACAAAGGGAACAATACTGTCCTCATATTTATTTCTTTGTTCCGGAAAAAGTGAGGACAGGCAAACTAGTGCTTAGTCTATGGGGATGGGTTATATTATAGGGGGGAACAATGGAAAGTCATCACGTGTATAGCAAAACAAAAATACATGTATTGGCAAGTTACGGACTCTGCGCAAGTTAGTACGCCTACCCTTAAAAAGTGGGGGGGATGATTACATTGGTCATCCCCCCCAGGTCAAAAAGTGGGGGGGATATATCCCCCCATCCCCCCCGGGATCTCCGCCCATGGGTTGGAGGTCAGGGGTCGTTCTTTCAATTGAATTGAGACAAATATGAACTTTCTGCCTTTTTTTGGACTGATTTCAGCTTTTTAACCGAAATATCCTTCTTTAATTTGAATGAGTTGAGCCACTGGTTCTGCACTGTTTTATTCGGAGCGCATTTTAGGTTTTTTTGGTCTACTTAACCTATTTTTTTATTTTTTTTGCTTTTCTAACAAAAATAATCGGCAGAAAGTACCAGCATTTCGCTAGTAAAATAAGCTATTTGAAAGAGAGAGAGACGACTGATTTTAAAGATTTACATTGATATTTTCTAATTACGTTGTTTATCGGCCACCGTATTGGCAATAAAGGCGAAAGCGTCTTACCATGAAAACAGCCAGGCATGAAAATTCGGCAAGCCCAAATGTGATCCCGATAATATATGCTACGGCCATTCCGCAGACGCCAGTTCCGGACATCGTGACTGTAACCGGTAACCCGTTTCGAGCAAACCCGCAGTCGGCAAGGGGGAAATCATATCGCGGCACCTTTCATTCTGTTAATTACGTCAGAATCGACGTAACCCCTTGTGACGCAATGTATATCTATCGATTATCCGAAAAACCTAAATTTGGCCTTTTGACTCATTTTTCGTCCAACGACCATTTTCCGGGCACACGACGATTTATAGTTTAGTCTTTAACATATATTTTCGTATTATGGTTCTGTAGCGGCGTAGCCAAGGGGGAGGGGGCGTTGGGGGAGGGGGCATTGGGGGGAGGGGGGGGGGGGGGGGGGGTTGGGGGAGGGGGGATGGGGGCGCACGCCCCCATAAAGAAATCGTCGACCCAGGCTATCGCTCCCCCACTGAAACTTTCGCAAACAGACACAAATTCTGTGAGCAGCCCCACTCCCCCCAGCCCCACCCCCTTCCCCGCCTGGAGAGAGCCCTGGCTACGCCGCTGTGGTTTCTGTCATGATGGTTTGGTGTAGTGGCGCAAATTCGTGTCCTGCTTTGAATCTGCAAATTGAAAATCCACCCACCCACCCCCCCCCCCCCCCCCCCCCCCCCACACCCACGTATTAGTTAGCAAACTAGACATTAGCATTTTTGAGATATGGCGGACACAATAGGAGGGAGCTATTTGATTGGATAAACCTTTTGTATGGCAAAAGGTTTACCCAAATCATCAATTAGCGCCCTCCTATAGAACCTCCTGCAGGCCAAAAGCGAAATAGGCCCATTGAAAATGTACAGGGGTCCAAAAAGTGTTGTTATCTCTCAATTTCTCCAAGATTTGTCCCATTTTGCTTTGGAAAAGTACCTGAAATCGTCATAGGTATTGTTTTCTGGTCTAAGTGGTTTTTAGGGGGACAAAATAACAAAACAAATTAAAATGTTTTCGTCCCGTGCGCACGAGGCTAAAGGAATTAAGCAGGGCTCCTTTCCACACGAGTGCCAACAACTAACCGTGTGCTTCAGGGTACCATCCCCGTTGCACTTTTTGCCGCCGACTGTCGCAGCGTGATTTTCGCGTGGGTCTGCCCGGGCTTAACGCACAATCTCCGGCCAACCTGACCGTCTGTGCACGGTGAAATAATGTTGTCTGGCGTGGATGGCTGAAGCACACAATGTACAAATCAACGGATAACACCTTTTTTAACACTTCAACGCGTTAATATTATTACTTTGACACGTGGGGTATAGGAGGCGTTGCACGCAATTAACACTAAAACAGGTTAAAATGGTCGTTGGTTTTGATGATTATCAACGCTTGAAGTGTTAATTGAGGTAGATATTAAGGACCAACTAAAACGCCAATTTTGACTTTTTGGACTTATCTGATAGTTTATGCCTCCCCAAAACTAATGTAACAAGTTTCATGATTCTGAAAAAGCAAACAAAATGTTTTTGAGCCTTTTCCTTCTGAGCCACTTTGACTCGATTCAGAAAAGGCCGAGGTCAACTGCGTGCCGTATCGCGCGAGTGATGACGTATCGTGTAGAAACATATGACGTCACTGTATTATACGTCACTGTTTTACGTAGAGTCTGTACGTATATTTTTGTCCAAGGCTAGTATTACTTGCTGTGCTTTTGGCACATGATTCAGGTGTAACACTATGGTAAACACATTTAAAGTGTTGACATCTTTGTGAGACACATTTTGAATTGGGGTTGTAGGCTTGTTCTTGCTGAAAAGTTAGTTATGAGTCATCATATCAAATAATATCAAAATTAGACAAAATAGACGGGAAAACAGAGGAGTTATGTCGACAAAAACTCTTCCAGCAGCGGGACATTCAAACGCATGCAAAGCCTTTTTATTGTTAAGAAAATAGAACGACTGGAAGCAACTCTATTAAACGAGTTTCGCCTGCTTATAATCCGCCTCTTGGGGTCCTCCTTTTACATCTAACCATTTCGTTCGTGATGCACGGTGGCAAGTCACAACCACTTATCTCTATACACTGGATTGGCAGCGCGGCAGGCGTAATTTTTTTTCTAGGATGGTTAGGGGCAATTATCATAAATGGGCGTACCTAGGCCCTCGCGCATGCGTACGTGTTACTCATTTCGCTGTACACACAGGCACTGCATTGCCCACCCATACACTAAGTGTCTAGCCCATATATGGTCACAGCGAGTATATTGTTGTAATTGACCACAATGTGACCTACCGAAACTGTGTCAAAGTCTGTGATATGTCAAATCGTAGAGAAAGGACACAGGGTAGAGGGCATTATAGTGGAATTTGTTATAAAAGTCGTCGGGTTCACCGTGCATGATATTTGGGTTGCGAATTACAGATTACAAAAATACAGATTGCGTGGCGCTCCAATTACAGAAATAAGCGTCCTCAAGGCCACCTAAAATAATAAATGAATTAATAAAAAAAAACCGGCCAAGCGTATTTTTGTTTCCAGCTGTACTCACCATTTCGAGAGAGATCAAAATCTTTGTGGGGTTGTGGTAAGTGGTTTTTTTTTTTTTTTTTTTTTTTTACTTGGATGTATGTCAATGCAAATTTGAAACAGAGAATTGGTTTGATATGTTGCGAAGGTGTAGTTATTGCATATAGATTTACAATAATTTCTGTCACAAAGGTGAACAAAACTGCAGATTAAAATCAGTTTGCACGCTTCAATATAACCGTCCTCAACGTCTATCGCCCACAAAAAAACAAAACAAAAACGACCACTCATGCCGTATTTGTTTTCCTATATTCGAAAACAAAATCTTTCTTTCTTAGTTGTTCGGTTGTTTGATTTGGTTTTGTTTTAGCTTGTTTAGGGTCCATTTGTATAACGCTCCAGAAAACTATGAGTTCGCGGCACTTTTTCATAGAAGGGGAACATTTCACCGTCTTTTATGCACGTTTGAAACAGATTTGTTGTGACTTGTCAATGAGTTACAGTGATTTGCTTGCAGAATTTGTAATGGAATCTTATCTTATAGTGTTTTGCACGGTATTGAACTGCCAGCCGATACGCGGACTCTTCTCTCCCATCATCCAGAACACCTCATGAACTTGAAAATCTATTTCCGAAGTCATATTGTAAAAAGGTACATTTTGATCACGCCAAAATTACTCTCTGCAAGCTCTGCCTGTCATGTACATGTACATGTACATGTACAGTATACATGTATGGGTGGGCAATGTAGTGCCTGTGTGTACAGCGAAATGAGTAACACGTACGCATGCGCGAGGGCCTAGGTACGCCCATTTATGATAATTAGCCCTAACCATCCTAGGAAAAAAATTACGCGCGCGGCAGTGCCCATGCGTGAATTGAAGCCACCGCGCGGCCATCTTGCTATATTCAAAACAATGGCCGTTTTCCAAGCTTAGTACCGAAGCTTCAACTCCGTCTCCAACTTCAGCCCATTTACAAACTGCATGCATAAATGCAGTTTGACAATGGGCTGGCATGAATTCGGAAACGGAGCTGAAGCCAGGCTTCATTCGCGTAGCTTTGCAGCCAATCCAGTGTATAGAGATCACTGGTCACAACGTGCGTACACGGAATCAAAGGTTGACAGTAGATTTTTCATGTGAACCAGTTTCATAAGAAGTCAAAGGTTTGTGCACGCTATGATTGTGATCTAGTGTGGGAACGGATCCCGTTGTGCTATAGTTGTCCAGATATAGCTTTCATGTTTCGACAAAATGACATTGTAAGGCCGAACATGGCCGACTAGTTGTTTTGCCGCTGTTTTTTTCAAAATATCCCATATTGCCCAAATCGTGTTTATTTGGGGCTAATTGGGACAAACATATTGATAAGTTTAATATACCGAATCATATATATGGGGTAAAATGGGACAGTTTTAAATCTTGAATATAACAAGATAATTTCTGTTTGAAACTAATAGTTGTGATTTAAAAACAAAATTGATCAACCTGTGTTAGTTAAAAAGAGAGAGAGAGAGAGAGAAAGAAACAAAAAACATCAAACACTTTAATAATAGCTGCTGTTTATCGTTGTAATTTTTGGCCCGTTTTGCCCCAATTGTATAAAAAGTGTCCCATCTTACCGCACAAATATCAGCAAACAAATTGTTTTGATTTAATTCTACATGCATGGAGCTAATTCTTTCACAAAAACATTTCAATTTGTATTATGCTAAAATGTGCAAAATGATGTTTGTTATGAAGAAATGCTTTTGAAAAAAATGTATACAATTTTGATGCTTCAAGATTTAACATTAAACCAGTGTTTTCATAGTAAACATTGAATGGTTCAGTTCAGAATTTGAAATTTGTTTTGACTTTTTTGTATAGTAGTGACTGAAATGTTTTTCAAAATGATGTTGGATTATATCGAAAAAAAAAATGCTTTTTAAAAGTTGGTAAATGAAGTTTGTCTACTTTGTGATGTTTATATCTAATTGCTTTTTGAAAGTCCCAAATCTTGAACCGTTACGTGTACACTGTTAATATATGTGCACATTATATACACTGAATCCTGTAACTGCAGGCGTCCCATCTTGCCCCATTTTGCAGGGTAAAATGGGACATTTGCAAAAATTAGAAAATGCGCTAAAATTTAACTATTTCTAACCGAAGCAAACTTTAAAAAACACATGATGGTAAAAATATATGCATCTTTTCATTTAATAATACGCCTGTATACTCTAAATGTTGTTGTTGTAGAGTTGATGGCACGTATGGCAATCAATGTGCCCTGTGTGCCATTAGCATTATCGTTTTCGTCACCTCTGCACGGTGATCAGTCTATCTGTGAGTTTGTAGAGCGCCACATCAGTTCACATTTCCAAAAGATGGTTCCTACAACGTTAATACCACAAGGTCACAATACAGAACTTCGTAAAATGAACTAGGTAACTAACTACATGTATAATTGGCTGCTCGTGATATAGAAAATTCAATACTTTTGGAATGTCAGTGATTATGAAACTACGTGGACAGAAAGGCCATGGAGAGGAAAAACATAGGCGATTTTCCAGACACACAGTGCCGCGCGTAATGCTCCTGCGAGGTCGGCCGTTTCCCATGCAGTTTAAGGGCCCGGGCCCCGCCGGTATCTTTACAGGTCCGCATCCCTCCAGGTGATGAAAATGGCGCCGCACCGTGTATCTGGCCAATCACCCACATTCCCTCCCCATACCACAGAAATCAGGAGGTGCTCTACCACAGAATTAAATGGCAATATTACAATCATATATATACTGTATAATTTGAGAGGAGTTTAGCTTCTGTCCTAGTAATATGTTAGTGTCATTTGTGCCGGAGAGAATCCAAGATCTTTCTGGAGTTTCTCTCGCTGGATATTGTATTTTGAACAGGCTAGCAGAAAATGTCTATAGGAAGCTATTTAGCCCCTATTTTTTTGTCTGCATCAGCCACGCTAAACGTCATTACCCATATTTGGTTATCACACACTAACTCGCGATCGGGCTCGCGATCTCGGACTTGACCCTTACGTGCATATGGATATTCATGCATTCATAACTAAATTTACATAATAAAACTAAGGCCCATAGAGATGGACAATCAGAAGGACACAAAAACCGTGTAGGCCGCACCATTACCAATAGGTTACAATACAGTGTTCTGTTACACTGTTCAGTCTCAAATTTGTATGATACTTGGCACAATGGCACGTAATGGTATTTAAAACATATAGCTAAATTATATTAGATCTTATATTAGTAGAACAAAATACCAAATTAAATACGTGATTGTTAGTTTTTGTTACTAGACGAAAAACGCGTTACCTACCTCGACTAATCCTCGAAAAAATTAAAAACTAGAAATTTGTGTGTCTGTCTTTGGACAGAACACAAGGCTTTTCCGTTTTTCCTCTTTATTCAGAAAAAAACCGTCATTGTGGAACCTACTTGTATGTGTATGCAAAAAGAAAATTTCAGATCAGATGTTTGTTATGATCAAATGTTGTGGTCACACTTTGAACTTTTTAGCAAAAAGTTACAAATACATTGAAAAAATACAAAATAAGGTCACAACGACATCACTTCGTATTAAACATTGGTAGTATTATGTACCAAATTTCATCCCGTTCAAAGGTTTTTTAATAGGTGTAATAAAAATTGCCGTATATATTACGTCATGATAACATCACATTTTTAAAAATTTGTTGTGGCAAATTCTCGTGTCCTGCTGAAGCCAGAATTCTGAAGAAATACGCCTTAGAAGTTTCATAAATTCGAATTTTGTGCCCATGTCGCATGATAACGATTACGTCAAGACGCAAGTCTTTTGTCAAATACTTCATTATATGGTCTATGCCTGTGCCCCATTAATGTTGAATTGCGCCCTCTGTTGACGTATTTATAAAATAAATGAAGCTTATACATATTTTAATCGCTAGCATCTAGTTTCGACGAAAACGCGTCACAAAAACACTCTCATAACAAAAACTAAACGACCATAAATCAGTCTGAAAACCATTATTGAAACTGTCAACACATTGTGACCCTCAAAAAGGAGGTTTTTGGCTGAAATTGAAGTCATAACAAAAATCAGATATTTTACCATAAAGTGTAATTGTGTTTGTATTTTTGTGACGTCATAGTGACATCACTACATTTTTGTTTACATATAAACATATTTGCAACCTAACCAACATTTTACAATAGGAACAAATTATGTTGCCGCTTTCGGTCTTGAGATATGGCATTTAATAGATTTTGGACTTTGAATAATTGTACTTTAGAGTGACGTCAAGTGACACGTGTTGACTACATTATGCTTACACTCCATTTTTTTCACATATAACACATCCCCGTCTGTATAGAAACAAACGTTTACCCAGAGTTGGTATATACGTAATGCACTTTTGAAAATAGCACCTTTAAGCTGACGTCATGTGACACTTGATGACGTCGTTATGACTTCACCCCATTTTGTATATATATTGCACATCCCTATCTGTCTACAAACAAAATTTCGGCCCGATTGTGCATTGAATTTGGTAGATATTAGACTTTAAAAATTGCACCTTTAAGGTGACGTCATGAGATTTGTGATGATATCATCATGACGTCACTTGGGATACATTAGTATTTGACCATCTTTATATGTGCAAAGATATTAGTTGATATATAATGTAAGATTATGTCGAAATTATAATGGAAAAGAAAATGAGCAAACTTTGAAAATGCGTAAAAAATAAACTGATCAGGTCATGACGTCACTTTATATCTCGAATTTAGTAGCTATTTTGCATGTGTCCACCTACCTTCATTGCGATCGCACGTTGTCTTATATGTTTTTTTTTTTTAAACTAAAATGTTGATGACGTCATGATGACGTCACATAATTTTTACATTGATATGAAAGAATATCGGAACTAACAAAACTATTAAAAAAATGAATTTTGAATTTAGAATGTTCTTTTGATGAGATATGGCTTAAAGAAACGTTAAGGTTAAAAATTGTTAAAATTACTATAAATTGGTATGATGATGTCATCATGACGTCACCTCAATTATAATTAACAACAAATGCTTGCCTACCAACATACCAGGTTTGAGCGCAATCGGACCTACGGTTCTCTAGATGTGGGTCATTGAAAAACGCACATTTAAGATGACATCACGTGACACGTGATGACGTCATCACAGGTCACTCTTCGGCATATAATTTCAGCTTAGGGTCTATGTTTGTGTTAAGTCTGATTAAAGGGACACATTGCCTTCAAATGTCATGAAATTTTACTGTTTGTAAATGTTCCTTATCTTTTATAAGAGTTGTTCATGCAAAAAAACACGTATAATGTGTTGTAATTAGTGAGTAGTGATTACGAAACAAAAACATTGGCCGCTTACCCCTGACATCTGACCCGCGATACATAGACTTATTTCCAGTACTAAATACCACCGTCTAAATAATGCGCAAAATACGCCGTAAGAGTCTTTAGGCTGGCGCCGCAGCCAGTGGCCTTGTGAACCTATCAGATGATCGCCAGGTACAATTCTCTACCTCTCGACATATATCGCCAGTGCTGCGCGCCGTGCCACAGTACATCAAAATGGATCAACAGAACGTACTTCAACCAGATGCGACTGGAAATACGACTGGTGAACACAGTCCGCCATTTTGTGGAGTCAAAAATTTGGTTCTACAAAATGGCGGACAGTTATTTGTCACGAAATTAAACAAAAACCACGCAATTTGAAGGGATAGTTATGTGAATCTTTATATTCTACTTTAAAAAAGCTTCCCAACCATATCCATTTCAGTTTTATAGCCCAAATCGCAAAATCCAAAGCAATGTGTACCTTTAACACAAAGATATACCCTAACCTGAAATTGCACGCAGAAGAGTGACGTCATGATGAAGTCATCACATGTCACATGATGTCATCTTAAAGGTGTATTTTTCAAGGGCCCATATCTAGAGAACCATAGGTCCGATCTATTGCCTTTAAACCTGGTATGTTCGTAAGCCAGCACGTGTTATAGATGAAAATTGAGGTGATGTCATGATGACGTCATCGTACGATTTTTAAAAGTAATTTTAAAGTTTTTGAACCCTAAAGTTTCTTAAAACCAAATCTCAACAGAACATGCTAAATTCAAAATTCTTTTTGTAATAGCTTTGTTAGCACCTATATTCTTTCACATAAATGTGAAAAATGTGTGACGTCATCATGACGTCATCAAAAATGTGCTTT
This sequence comes from Hippasteria phrygiana, assembly GCA_037893225.1. Lineage (NCBI taxonomy): Eukaryota > Metazoa > Echinodermata > Asteroidea > Valvatida > Goniasteridae > Hippasteria > Hippasteria phrygiana. The sequence goes on from JAZGUH010001186.1 coordinate 10,564, forward strand.
TTTGAAACACACATAAGGGTACGTCCGATCGTCATAAAAATTGGCGGGTATAGGTAGATAGTGCCACTAGCATGTAAAATCCAAAGTGACGTCATGATGACGTCATCGTCTGATTTTTCTATAAATTTGTAGTTCTATCCCAAATCCCATAGAATTTGTACACAAATTGTGTACGCGGCACTTTGGTCACTAAACAATCTCAGATCTTAAAGGGACACATTGCTTTGGATTTTGCGATTTGGGCTATAAAACTGAAATGGATATGGTTGGGAAGCTTTTTTAAAAGTAGAATATAAAGATTCACATAACTATCCCTTCAAATTGCGTGGTTTTTGTTTAATTTCGTGACAAATAACTGTCCGCCATTTTGTAGAACCAAATTTTTGACTCCACAAAATGGCGGACCGTGTTCACCAGTCGTATTTCCAGTCGCATCTGGTTGAAGTACGTTCTGTTGATCCATTTTGATGTACTGTGGCACGGCGCTGATAGGTTCACAAGGCCACTGGCTGCGGCGCCAGCCTAAAGACTCTTACAGCGTATTTTGCGCATTATTTAGACGGTGGTATTTAGTACTGGAAATAAGTCTATGTTTCGCGGGTCAGATGTCAGGGGTAAGCGGCCAATTGTTTGTTTTGTAATCACTACTCACTAATTACAACACATTATACGTATTTTTTGGCATGAACAACTATTATAAAAGATAAGGAACATTTCTAAACAGCAAAATTTCATGACATTTGAAGGCAATGTGTCCCTTTAAGCGCGCGCGAGCGCTGCCACCGCCCTATTGGGTGGCTTCTAACGGTTCGTCGGATTAGTGGAATCGTCCAGTAATTCTCCTGGTTTGAATATTCATGTTATAGAAGGCTTTTGGCATTTCCGACCAATCAGCTTGTTCCGTCCACTTTTGGGTGTGTACGTACAAACTGATGAACGACATTCCCAAGTCTGTGATCGTGATCCAAGGTTAACTCACAAGAAGACGCAAGAGGGCGCTATTGCCGGCACTATTCTGTGATTGTATTGGCTATCAGGCCGACAAAAACCACGATCACAGACTTGGAACCAAGTCTAGTGCCCAACAAGTGACTTGACAGCCGTACGTTACCCTTTCATCTTTATTCTTAACCGAGTCCCAAATTTGCATTGTGCCGGTAAGTAATTCAGATAAGTTTTGTTCGTTACAGACGCAATGGGAGGTGAGCTCAGTTTGGGTTTCTGCCACCTGATTAGTTTGGGTGACGGCGTCTTTCAAAGTGATGGGCTTTAGAGGAGTAGAGTGAGTGTCTGTGGCGGAACGAGGGAGCACGCGAGCACGAGAGCACGAGAGCACGAGAGTACGCGCGGCGGCATTTGAATTTGTATAACTGCCTAGCGCCATCGCATGCTACATACGCGCCGTGATAAATACAGAGAAACTGGGTCAGCTGACACCTACCAACCAATCAGTACCTTCGTCCACATTTCTGATCGAAATGACGTCACAAGTTTGCAAAGTCCACTCCGATTGGCTGGCGCGCGGGGTCGCATAAATTGGCATGTCCGCATATATCAGACGTTGATATGTGGTAAAAGAATATGTGGCCGACGAACATGCTTCCGACTCGTCAGACGAGAAGCGAATCAAGAAGGCTGAGAAGGCTGCCGCTGCCAAGAAACCGGCACCAAGAAAGCGTCCCGGTAGTAGCAAGCCACAGCCCAGCGCCAGGCCGCCGGCAGCTATTACTGCTCCTTTTCCTTATCAGCGGCAACCAATTTTTCGCCCCTACTATCGAAGCTCGGCAGCCCTCGACGCCCGCATTTGCTTCCAATGCGGCATACAAGGCCACGTGCGATCAACATGCCCCGCCCTCCGATCTCTACAGCGACAAGGACATTCCGGACCAGCATCATCCACTAGACCTTAGGGACTGGGAGCATCGCCAAGGCCATATTTCCCCTCCGGACGGAGTGCAAGGTAGGCTTATTTCCTGTATAGATTACTGGAAGAACCGGTTAAAGGCTAGCGATTTCATACTCGATGTTATTGAGTCTGGTTACAAGATTCCTTTCGTTTTCACACCCCCATCATTTTTTGCCGAAAACAATCGTTCTAGCTTAGAACACCCTCAATTTGTTGAGTCGGCTATTGCTGAACTTCTCAGAAAACGGTGCATTGTTCAGGTCGATAGTCCCCCCTATTGTTGCAATCCTCTTACTGTTGCAACAGGGAAGAAATTAAGGCTCGTTCTTGATCTTCGGCATCCCAATAAGTACGTCTTGAAAACGAAATTCAAATACGAAGATCTCAAACACATCTCCCAAGTCCTCGACTTTAATCAATTTTATTTTAGTTTCGACGTAGAATCAGGTTACCATCACGTAGACGTATTTTCCGCTCACCACAAATATCTAGGGTTTTCTTGGACGTTTAACCATTCGGTTATCAGATATTACGTTTTCCGCGTCCTACCCTTCGGCTTATCAAGCGCCTGTTACTTGTTCACTAAGCTTACGCGACCCCTCGTCTATTCATGGCGCGCGCTTGGCATATCCTGTTTTATGTACATCGACGATGGCCTCGTAATATCCCCTAATCGTCATTCTGCACTGAATAATTATGCTCTCGTTCAAGACTCACTCATTCAGAGCGGCTTTGTTCCGAGCAAAACCAAATGTATTTGGCACCCGCAAAACACCATCAAATACTTAGGCCTACTAATCGATTCTCGATCTTTGATTTTCTCCGTCCCTCCGTGCAAAATTTCAAAGCTCTATGCGTCCATACAAGATATCATAACCGACCACAACCGCTCCAAACCGATACAGGCTAGGTCACTTGCTAGAATTACCGGCCAACTATAGTTTCAATGTCCCTCGCCCTTGGTCCAATTACCCGACTTATGACGCGAGCCATGTACCGCGCTATCGAGTCCAGACATTCATGGAACGACATTCTCATTATTTCCAATTCCGTCGTCACCGAACTCGATTTTTGGCAATCAAATTTCGAAAACCTGAACGGTTTTTCCATCAAACACCAGCACACACCCAATCGCGCCGTCTACTCGGACGCAAGCGACACCGGTTACGGCGGCTACGTAGTCGACTCTCAAAGCCTAACAATAAACGGCTCTTGGTCCATAGCAGAGAAATCTCGTAGTTCCACTTGGCGCGAGTTGGCGGCAGTCTTTAAAATCCTGCTAGAACTGCGGGACGAATTCGCCCATCAAAAAATTAAATGGTACATCGACAATATCAACGTTCCACGAATCCTTGCTCACGGTAGTGCCAAGTCGGACTTGCAGGCCTTGTCCTTATCGATTTTCTCGATTTGCTTAAAGCACAACATTGTTATTTTACCAGAATGGATACCCCGGAATAATAATAGCATTGCTGATAGTATAAGTAGAGTTTCCGACTTTGACGACTGGTCCATTGACCAATCATCATTTAACCTTATCGACGGCCTGTGGGGTCCCCATACTTGCGATCGTTTCGCTTCTCCCACCACTTTCAAGGTGCACCAATTTAATTCCAGATTCTGGTGCAGAGGTTCCTCGGGAATCGACGCTTTCTGTTACGATTGGTCTGATGACAACAATTACTTATGCCCTCCTGTTTCCGTTATTGTGTACACCTTGAAACATTTGTCACAATGCAACGGTAAAGGCACACTCATTGTCCCTAGATGGCATTCAGCATATTTTTGGCCAACAATTTGCCCTGACGGCAATCACTTTCACACTTCCATTCACGATTGGCGCTTATTGAACATTCGGTTTAACCCACCCTCACTAAAGCCGGACTCGGTTTTCAATCACTCGCCAAATTTCTTGTCATTAGCATTACGAATCGACCACACGGTACCGCCTAGAACTACGAACAGAGGCTTTTGCTCCTCTACACTTGGTTACTGTGACATTTGTGTTTAACAATCACGCACACAATCCAAATTTGAGGCACATATACCAGCCCATTTGAGGCACATACCAGCCAATTTGAGGCACATGGCCCTTTGCCACGGTCTTTGGTCATTTGGTACCAGCCTATCCAGCCAATTTGTGAGCTTGTAAAACACAATCCGATTTGCGTTCCCGTCAATTTAGACCTACAGCAACGCATATTTTTTACCTCCCCTTTCACTTTCTTAGGCGAATCTCGGCATCAAGGTCGACTCACGACCACACCAACTGTTCACCATCGAGACATTTTGTGTCTTCTTGCCTTTTATTTTGATAGTCTTTGATTGTTTACATGAGGGAGAAATAGAAAAGAAATGTATTTTCTGACGTAAGAATGAAGGAAGAAAGTGGAATTTCTTTTCGCTTTCGCACGAAAGGTGCGAGTGTATTGTACGGCTTAGTACAATACACAATATACCATTACGTAATTACCAATACATATAAAGCCACACGTTGTGGCTTTTCCCTTACTCTCGGTCAAGCAGTCATCCTTGCCGTTCACAAAAATTTCCCACCCAAGCCCCACCCCCACCAGTCTAATTCGGTCCGGGAAGTGCACCCCTGTCGGACGTCCAGGATGCACCCACGTTTCCCCCACAGGGGGTTTTTCGTGGCCACTGTAGACGTGCGACACCGAATCGGATCGGGCAGTCAGAACTCTTAACGGTGCCCCGAAAAATAAATAAAATAAAACCAAAATAACAATTACAGATCATTGGAATCGGGATCCCTGATATGCAGTTTTCTGTCATTTTTGAAGAACTGTTTCTTTCAGTTGCAAGTTTTGAAAAGCATGTTTGTTAATTTGTCGGCAACTTAGCCGAAATATCTTGCGCATAACAAAAGACGCTTTTTGTGCGTCCGTTTTGGGTGATGAGTCGTACTGTTGGCGGTTTTTTATCTCTCCACAGAAACTTGGCATAATCTGGCTACCTCCCTCCACGATCCATCATTGATGACTCTGGCATCCGTCAACCTTCCATCCTTGCTCATGTCGGCAAAAGCCCCTGCAACTACTAAGAAGTACCTGGCCTCATGGAGACGTTGGGAGGAGTGGGCAGCATCTAAATCCGGCGTGCCCATCTTTCCGTTCAGCTCGCTGCATCTTTCCCTGTACATCGCACATCTCTCCACAACAGGGCTTATGTCCGTCGCCGACTCCACAGCAGCAGCCATCAAATGGGTCAATTCCCTTGCCAACCTACCATCTCCGACAGACTGCGCTATGGCAAAGACGGCCTTTCAAGGCTTCAAGCGACAGAACGCAGCACCCACCAACAGAAAAGAGCCTATCACGCCCGACATCCTCAAAAACGTTTTGGCTTCCCACGGACATGTCTCTGCCACCCTGGCCGAATTGCGTGTTTTATTCATCTGTTTTATTTCTTACGCGGGATTTCTCCGTTTTGATGACCTTACAAAAATTTCTCGCAAAAACTGTTCATTTACGTCGGATAGACTGATTATTCATCTCCCGTCATCCAAAACGGATCAGTTTCGTCAAGGTTCCGAAGTTACTATAGCTAAATGTAGATCATTCAAACCCACGTGTCCCGTGGCCATTGCCGAACGATATTTTGCCGCTCTTGGCGACGAAGTAGATTGCCCATTACCAGCAATTCGTAGGCTTGTACGAACTAAGGCAGGGCTCATTTCCACTAATCACCCGTTGAGTTACACACGTACTCGTGAAATCGTATTAGACGCCCTCAGGCCCCATGTTCCTAACATAGCGAACTACGGGCTTCATAGCCTAAGATCCGGAGGCGCATCAGCAGCATTCAACGCCCAGGTTCCTCCTATACTCATATCGAAGCAAGGTAGATGGAAAACAGATAGCGCCCGGAATACTTACTTAAAAGTAGACGACACCACCTCATTGGTTGCATCCAAATTCGTCGGAATTTAAGAGCTATAGGCACTAAGATTATCGTTGTTCTTAATGAGATAATTCCTCATTAACGAGTACCAAAAGTTAATACATTTGACGTATACGTAATTAACTGATATTATAAATATAACGAGACGAGTTGAGATGAGATGGATAAAAATAAATAAGATTGGAAGGTTGAGACAAGCGTATATAATAAAGAGAACAGCAAGGTCGACTCCCGACCACACCAACTGTTCACCATCGAGAAATTTTGTGTCTTCTTGCCTTTCTATTTTGATAGTCTTTGATTGTTTACATGAGGGAGAAATAGAAAAGAAATGTATTTTCTGACGTAAGAATGAAGGAAGAAAGCAACAAACTGTTATACCTCCTTTGTTATTTTTAGTCACGTCCTTGATTAAATCATGCCCACTGACCTTATTTAGAGCCTTTGCTATTTTGATAGGATTGACACGGGCAAGATTGATATCGGGCGATGTAATGAGCACAAGTTTAGGTTGGCTTTGCATGTCTTGTTGGGTATATGACGACGTTTAGTGCAATGGTCGTCTGGAAAATTATTGTCAGAATCTGAGTATAGACGTCACTGTGCATAGACTTTGCTCGAGATCGTTTCCGAGCCGACTTTGGAGCCTGGGAGTCATCTTGAACTTGACTTATTAGGCGATCAATTGTGGACAGTGGTTGGTCATTAGCCTGCCAAAATCCTTCTTGTAAGTGACTTGGGGTGGATTGGGAAAAATGATCCCATGAAGTATCCGATTCCATGGGATCCTCGGCCATAGTGGCCGACCCTTTAGCATTAATAATTTGGGATGGTATACTCTAAATAAAGTGCAACATTACAGTTATAGCACAAAAACAATAGCGTGTCCCATCTTGCCCCAGTATACCCTACCCCGAAGCACACGGTTAGTTGTTGGCACTCGTAGTGTGGGAAGGAGCCCTGCTTAATTCCTTTGGCTTCGTGCGCACGGCACGAACACATTTTTAAAAGTTTGAACCCCCCAAAAAACATTTAGACCAGAAAGTAATACCTATGACGATTTCAGGGACTTTTCCAAAGCCAAATGAGAAATTGAGAGAAAATGACAACTGTTTGGACCAGGGTCCATTTATGCGCATGCGTGCATAAATTTGAATTATTAGGACCGGTCTATTGTGTTTAGAGTTTAGAGTTCATTTACATCTTCGACCCATATGAACAATGGGTATGAGATCTTTAAAAAATATAACAAATATGTACATACAAAATAGTTGACACCTTTAACAATTTAACAAAACATTAATTAAGTGTGCACTTTAGTATAGTACATGTAGCAGGCGGTTTTTTTGCTTTGGCTTGTAGGGGCCTACGCCTTGGAAATACAGGTCATATTTTGCCTATGGGTGAGAACAAAACAGGTTAAATGGCGCCACCAACGGTGAGAAAATGTATCAGCCCCCCCCCCCCCCCCCCCCCCCCCCCCCCCTTGTACATTTTTTGTAGACAGTAGGGCATGGGCCTGAAATCCTTTCAGAAAGCGGTTTCTGTTCTACAACGTTTGGGGGGGGGGGGGGGGGGGGACACACACAATAATGGCTCAAATGGTAGACATGTGTTTGCAAACAATATTAGGCTCCGCTGCGCGCGCGCGCGCCATACAGTTTCTGACAGCACGTACGTTTTGTCGACACGTTGGCGTGTTGTAGTATGGCGCTCTTTTACTCGTACGTTGAACTGAGCCTAAAAGGAACTGGTTACTAGTTCTCTATTTATCTAGCCACATCATTGGCTACAGCTGATGATTAGCCCACCACCACACCATACCATGCATGGCACAGTAAAAAAAATGCAAAACTAAATCATCCATTGCATGCATGCTGAACAACTTCATGCTTACGAAAGACTATATTTTAGACACAATCTTGTCCGAGCTAGAGCAGTAAATCATATGAACATGTCGGAAGGTGCTTTGCAGACCGATTTTATGACCCTAACTCGGTTCGTCTTGGAGGAACAGCGACGCATTCCAGGTGCAACGGGAGAGTTGACACAGCTACTCAACTCACTGCTGACCGCCATTAAAGCTGTGTCGTCTGCCGTACGAAAAGCTGGCATAGCCAAGCTGTAAGTGTAAGTTTTTACGACACTTTAAATTTCCAGTGACTCGTCCCTGTTGTCAGTAGGTTATAAAATGTACATACATAGCCTGTCATAAAAGACTACGAATACGATATAACTTTGATAATGATAAAAAACCAAATTGATTAGGCCTAGTCATGTTTAGCTCAGGTGAGCTTGAAAATTCCAGCTCTAGACTAAACGTTAGACTAGAGCTCATCAGTGCTCATACGACATGTGAGATTCGCCTTAGTTTTAGAGCTGGAAACACTTGTATTGGGTTTTCAGCAGTGTGTAAATTTGTTTGCCGATATCTTCCGTTTCCCTGAAATTCAGGGTATCAACCAAACACTAAACGCTAAATGATTAGCTGTTTTTGCGAATATAAATTTCTCATTAGAACATGCAGAACGATGGCCGACGCTGGCGCAATCTCACCCCCAGTCAGTCTGCAGTTTCTTTCAATGGTTTTGCGCGATAAGGACTAGTTTGGGAAATGAGGTTGCTGCAGTTTTGTGTGGAGATTAGTACATACATGTAGTTCGGTACAGTACCATGTGGGCGCAGACGTTCACAAACACTTTACGGTACACTGTACCTTGTTTGTTATGCCGACATGAACTATATGCTCCATGGTGACATGATCACGTTTGACGCACGTACATACATGTACGCTGCATACTGCACTGGAGATGCATAAAATGTCGGAAGTACCGTCAAATTTCACCGTTGGAAAATGGCAGAAACATATGCCATGGTTGAAACGGGAGGATCAGTCGAAGGAGATCATCCTTTATTGTGCTCTTTACAGATCACAAGAAGCCAAAATTAAAGCTGTGCGGAATGTGCGTATGCTTTCGTGAGGGGAATTCATCAATCCATTAAATTTGCGCTATTCGCCGATCATTATTGCATGCAGCACTCATGCGTCAAGATCAAGGAATGTTCCTGGAACTCTTGACAATATTTTCAAAACCAGTCGGGCTTTTCCTGCTTTTGCAATATTCAACTTCAGGGGCTGAAATGGAAATGGTACGCAACTAGTGAAAATCTACTTCAGAAATATGGACTCTCTGATTACCTGATTTTTTTTATCCTCGTCCTTTTTTAGGCTAAGTAAAAGAAACGCCAGTTGATCGACTCATTTCTTTTTTAAAGCCGCAGTTTTTAATTTTGTTTCCTCTAATATTTTTATTTCCTCATATTTTGATTTCCTGATAATTTAGACTTCTACAAAGCCAGCGAGAACGGTATATGTATAGTAGCTAATAAAAAGCCGGTGATCATTTCGAACATAAAATTTGGTGACCATATTGAATTTAAATGCTTGGTGGCCATCTTTATAAAATATTAAAAGGCCATCATCCTCCTCTTAGATTACATTTAAAATTACACTGCAAGAACCAGAACCATGATGCAATTTTGTATTTTTTAATATTACAAGAATGCAATACATGTACATTGCTTTAATATCTTCAGCACACACATCAATCAATGTTAAACGTTATATAAAAATGATTCATATTTTTTTTGCTAGTCAATTTTACCACATTGCTAATCAATTTTGTTTCCTTATTTCCATCACTGAACAGTGACAAATGATTTTAGTTGCTCAAATTATAGTACATTGTACTTGTACCTAAATATCTGGTAGCAATTTCCTGACAGTATGGTGTCCTAAATAGTTTACGGTTTCACGTGTAAAAGGGCCAGACACCAAAGCTTTGACATTTAAAAAAACTGCTGTTGAAATGTATTTTTTGGTTCTCAAATACTAACATGTACATGTGTACATGTATGTGTATGAAAAATTGCCCTTCATTATTTTAAAGCAAGTTATAACTGCTTAAGAATGGCACTACATAAAAAATGATTTAAAAACTAGTTGAGCAAGATTCACAGTGCGTTAGCCCAAACGTTTCACATGTAAACAAGACCCACTTTTTTTGTGTCCCTTTTTACACTTGAAATTTATGTAATGTTTCTGAGAAATAAAGATACATGGGTTCACTGGCAAATCCAAATCTATCACCATTAATTACAATGTATGTCCCACTTGATCAGTGTGAAATCATAACAAAGATTGCATGCTAGGAAATTTTAAATTTGGGCCATTTACTAGGTTTTACGTGTAAACGGGACACCAAATGGTGTCCCCAATACGCAATCATGTGCCGAATTGTTATTTTTAGTCTAATCAAGTTATTTTCACAATGAACCTTGATGACTTTCAATGTATCCTGGGTAAGACAAAAAAATACATTTTAAAATATATATACAGACCACATTGAGCATGTTGAGCATGAATTATCACAAAAATAGCACAAAATTAATTTGGTGTCCCCTCTACATGTGAAACCGTTAATGGGTTTTGACATGATACAATGTATTTTGGCATTTCTGGAGTAAATAATGTCTGATTTTGGATACAATTAACGAGGAATGTCAATATCTTTAAGTTATACTGAAAATTATTAATAAATCCCCAATCAATTTTTCCATTTTGTGTCAAAATGTCGCAAGTTGGCACCCTAATTTATGGAATAACATATACATTATATGTACAAATTGTATATTGAATTCCACTAAGCTACATCATACAAATGTACCTTGTTCAACCATGTTGGACATTTTCATTGTTTTTGTTCTCAATTTCAAATACGATTTAAACATTTTCTCCATACCAAGTGCATGAATTTAATTGCAATGCTCGGGCTTTATCCGTGGCTGGACATGTGGATGAGGATACAGGGTAATGAGTATCCATCCACTCTGGTGAGGCTAAATAAAATTATGATCAGTTTTGTACAAATACAAATGTATGTACATGTAGTATTTTCCCTTAGAGGAATAAATATTGCTGGTACACATCATTTTGCACAGGAAAAGCTTTAATTATTCTATTCTTGTTTTATTATCTGCAGTAAGAGTGAGACTGTCCCTGCATTTATTGATTTTGGTAGGGATTACCCAATATCACATCCACACCACCAAAATCACATCTGAGCCAGAAATCACATCCAGGATTAAGTCGTTAAAGTCCAAGATCACATCTTGTGTCATGTGTGTTAGCACCTTGCCAAAATCACATCCACTGTCTGGCCACTTAACCAAAATCACATCCAGTGTGATCTTTGACTTTAACGACTTAATCCGGGATGTGATTTCTGGCTTGGATGTGATTTTGGATAATCCCTGCCAAAATCACATTCTACATGTACATGTAGCTCCAATATCACATCCACCAAAACCACCTTTCCATTTTTGTATGGAAATCACATCCAGGCCATTCAGTGTAAAAACAACGGAGGTTTCTTTTTAACAAAATAGCGAATGTAAGTACAATGTAGGCAAACAAATTACAAGAGTTTTTGACGTAAATACAATGTATGTTGTTGAGAGGCATTTTGTGAAGACAGAAAAGACAACAGGATTACCGTATTTTTCGGAATATAGGCCGTGCAAAGTATAAGCCGCAGCATGCAAAAATCTGCAAATTAAGATTTAAAGTTGGCGTATTAGCAGCACCGGCGTATAAGCCGCACTGCGGCGTTGACGACGTCTAACCACAAAGGTCATCGTGCTGCATGTTGGAGCGCTAGTACATTATGTACATGTACGTAAATGGTTCTACTACACATGCAATCCTAAAGTGTAAGCAGCGTGCGAACGAGTGTCATGGGCTCCGTGCACAACTACCCCCTCAGGGGAAAAAAAGGTGAGTTGGGGGGTCAATATCGACGCCATCTTACCCGACTTCAATTAAGTGTCTGTTTCCCGCTATGATATTCTTATTGAAAACGTAATTATTGAGTCGGCAAACAGACAAAGCAATCTCAATGGTATACGAGTATCAAATGAATGAGGAGCGCGGTGCATAATACTAGCGACGTACTGCCCATATGTACCGCGTTCGATTACTTGCCCCGCGCTTACTCGTGCAAGCGCGAGCCTGTTCGATTTACAAATGTAGCTCTCAAGTGACTTCTCGCGCTTACTCGGGCCTGGCCCTACTAACATGACTAACTGACTCGCCGAGCCAGTTTGTAGGGTAATTATCCCATAAAGCCATGCTAAAAACAAGGCTGCCACGTCCGGCGATGCGCCAGCGGTCGGAAATTAATTCAAAACGGCGACAAATATTTCTTTCCAAATTACTCTGGACGATTGACGTAAATGTGTACATATTGCGAATGAAGCACCATGACTTCAGTCAAGTATGTCACCATATTTAAAACCAATCCGATTTAAAATAGCTTAATAGGGCTCCGATTCCGTCTGTCCATCAATCATGGAAACTCTGCCTCAAGCCCGGTTCATACTTCGTGCAAATGCGAAGCGAATTTGACGTCAGGAAACATTTGCAGCGCGAATATTTGGCGTTGACATCATAAATTCGCTTTGCATTCGCATGAAGTACATGTACATGTACATGTATGAACCGGGCTTCACAAGGCAGATTCATGAAAATTTTAAGTTGCTTCAATTCTTTTAACTATTATCACTGGAAAGAGTAACAAAAATAGAAATAAATTGAGGGGTCAATGGTCATGATACATGCAAAGCTCTGGATTTTTGTTGATTACATTTTTGGTCATTTTGGAGTCAATTTCAGTTAAAAAGTTGTTAAACATATTGCTAAATTGCTAAAAAAAAATTAATTGAAAATTTGAGTCTCATTCATTTCTTAATAATTTGTTCTAAAAATAAAAATAATTCTATGAGTCATTTAAAATAGTAACAATTAACAAACACCAATTATTTGCCAATAAATGATCAACAAATAAATAGAAAACAAATAAGCTGGTCACAGCGCTGACAGAAAATTGGGCATCGCAAATAGCGCCTCCAGGCCTACAGAGATGTTGTCACGAGCTGCGTTGACGTCACTCGAGTGACCCGAGATTGTTCGTTTACGAGTAAGCACGGGTGAGTAATCGAACACGCTGACCGAAGTGTGGTTGCTATGTGAACAGTGCCCTCATTCGACGCGCACGGAGCCCATTACAAATAAACTTTCATAAGTCCTCAAAATTACCAATTTTGGCTGGCTGGGTAGGCCACGCGGCAGTTCTTCTTGTTCTTTTTTTTATGGGATGGGGGGGGGGGGGCAAACAAGAAAGAAAATGACAACTTTAACCACTAATCTTAGCTCAACAGTCACCAATTGAGCAGTGAAATAATAAACAACATGGATTACACAACGATAAAACAGACAAAAACGACGCACCACACGATTTGTGAGGTGTGAACGGTACACACGGTACATTTGCAAGTCTATTCGGTCCCTCTGGACTGGTTTCCTTTATTTCCAACACGTGAGTAGAGCAACCAACGAAAACATGACTACCTGGCCCGGAGCACCGCCTGCACGCGTGGCCCGGGCTGAGGCGCGGCTTCTGTGACTGATTTTATTCTTCAAATGTTGCCGTATAAGCCGCCCGGAGTATAAGCCGCAGGGACATTTTTCAGCGTGAGAATCAACGTATAAGCCGCGGCCTATATTCCGAAAATTATGGGGCATTTTTTTTTATTGACTTTTTAATATATTTTTTACTTGCCAATAACATTTTTATGGTCGTGGCTGTAAAATTAGAGTACATTTTGTAGGTCGGGTAACCGGAAGCAGAACAATTTTTTTGTTGCCTTTTTTGGCCCGCAGTTGTATACATGTACATGCAGCTCGTCCAAAAAATATCAATGTGCCGGGCGCCGACCAGAACATAAAGTTATAGATTTATGTCGGGTACATGTACATGTATGAGGCATACATTTGTATTTTTCACAATGTCAATTGAAGGCCAGTTCATACCGAATGCGAATTTGTGACGTCAGGGCAAGTTTTCACGCTTCGAATTCTCAAAAGTTAAACACATTTCGATAAGTTGATTTTTCAACTGATGCATGTACATATTGTACTTGTACATGTACATATTGTACTTGTACATGTACATATTGTACATGTACATGTACATATTGTACATGTACATATTGTACATGTACATATTGTACATGTACATATTGTACATGTACATATTGTACATGTACATGTTGTACATGTTGTACATGTTGTACATGTTGTACATGTTGTACATGTTGTACATGTTGTACATGTTGTACGTGTTGTACGTGTTGTACGTGTTGTACATGTTGTACGTGTTGTACGTGTTGTACGTGTTGTACGTGTTGTACGTGTTGTACGTGTTGTACATGTTGTACATGTTGTACGTGTACATGGTGTACATGGTGTACATGTACATGGTGTACATGTACATCGCCAAAGTTAACACGTGGCACATCAAGTCTAGTCTGCATCAGGGCTGTGCTGGGAGCTGGAGCTACATGTATACTGACCGTGGATTGCATTTACATGTATCAAGCTAAACAAATATTACACACAGGATTCGCTCAAAACAGAACTGGTTGTTGGAACAGCAAATAACTTCATAAAATATGTTTGTATGTACATGTGTAGAAAACTTTTCACAAACCTTTAATACAGGTAGACACATATCATGCATATAAACTGCTGTGGGAGAATGTTTTCAATTTTTTGCAGGAGCCCTAACTCTCTTGTCATTTCATATAATGGGTCATTCCATGAAGTTGGTACACTTTTTCACACAAGTTGTGAAATTTTGAGGATTTCTTTACATTCAGTTATTTACCCAACACAGATTATGTGTGTCCGAGCAGCACTAATACCCAATTCACAACATGAATTTTACATCATGTACATGTACAATGTATGTATTTTCTTCATACACGATAGGGATAAACTATCACACCGTAACAGGACACCAAGTCTTTTGGCAAAGACATGTACAGTACCGCCCACATGTAGTTCCAAAAACTTGCGGGGGACCCCGTTTCAATCTCGAGGAACGAGCGCGCGCCCCCGTTAAAAACCTGCGGGGGTGCGGGGAACGAGCGCGCGGTCTAACGAGGCGAGTCGAGGGGATTCCGTTCCTCGCAATATTGCTGGAAGAGCGAGCGAGAATCCGCGAGGCTGGACGGCGCGAGCGAGAACGAGTGAGATACGAGGGAGCTGTTAGACCAAGACCGACTTGACCATTTTACGAACGCGGACATCACTCTAAAAACGTCACAAATTATAGACGACACGGGCGCAAGCGTTAGTGTGCCGACTGCCGCTGTTCTTTCTTAATAAATTAGCATTTCTACGTTTGTTTCAAAAGAAGATTCGGGGTTTCTATTTTTTTTGTTTCCAAAGAAATTTAAAATCAAAGCGTTTTGGGCTTCTGTGTGATAAGTTTTGACGCGATGTGGAACACTATTTGTGGAATTCTTTTTCTGAGAAATTATACGATATTTGTTTTTCTTAATTGTAGAATATTTTGGATTCAGATAATTTACTTGCATATAATACTTACATGTAACAGGGTGTTTGAGGCTGCTGAATATTTCTTGAAAGCGAATGTAAATCCGCAAAAGTTGGGGACATTTTAACTTCGAGATATTTTTCATGGATAAGCATGGAGGAAGACGTTACATGACGTCAAATTCGCTTTGCAGTGCATGTAATATCCGGGAATTTCTTGTGAGGAAACGGGATATTTCACTGGGTATTTGGAACGCCCCTTAAGTGTCTCCACGTACTGTCGACGGGTATGTACACAAGGTGGGAGAGAGGACAATAAGAACAAGGCTGTCAATGCCAACAAAACGCGTACGCCTTTTTAGACATCAAAAGCAAACCTACGTGCATGCACATAATAATATTCTGATTAGATAAGGTGATATAACATATTGAAAGTGTTGGCCGACGGCTTAACACCACATGTCCACTTGGTGCAGAGGATGTTGGTAAAACTGGACTGGATGAATAAAGACAATAACATTGCATCAGATGAAATAGCTGTAGCTACGAAGGATAATGCCATAATTTGAATTAAGTTCGTTTTTATACTGTCTTCTCTAGCCTCTAACAAAATTAATGTAGTCGCTCGTAAATGGATTAAGAGTAACAAGCCGGGGCTTTAATTGGTTTTAAGGCGTCAAAAACGACAATCTACATGTACATGTAGGTACATTGTAGAATAGCTTCTGATGTAAAACTCCAGGGGCCGCCAAGCTAGGGGAATTAGAGAGGTGATATGATACTGAGAAAGTGTTGGCCAACACCGGAGCTTTGACTATACATTGTACATGTAAATTCCTTTAAGACGTCAAAGGATGCAACATATAGCTTCTGACGTAACGCTCTATAGGGGCCGTCAAACTAGGGGGGAGGATTAGTGATCTGGTACTGAATTAAACGTTTTCGCCAACGTCGGCGCTTTGACTGGATTCTTTGAAACCGGCAACCTACGCATAATGGCTACAGATGTGAAGTTCTAAAGTGCAGTCTCCATACATTGTACGTACATGCATAGTCGAGGCGAAAGACAGCCTTGACCCAACCGTGGCGGGTTTCTTATGTATTTCTTTACATTTTCGGCCGAAACTGGCCGAGCCAATCAAACATTGTAAACTTTGATTCGAATATCCATATTCATGTCAGCATAGCTGCATGCACGATACACACGAACCGTACACAGTCCAAAGTAAACACGTGCTTCAAATGTAAACACGCATATGATGCGCGCGCATCTCATTATCCAATGAGAGAAGACTGTTTACCATAGCTCATTATCATAGTGAGCAAACACGGTTGGGTCAAGGCTGTCTTTCGCCTCGACTATGCGTGTACGTATGGTGGTGAATGGGCACCAGGACTGGGCACGTACTTACTGGGTTGTGTTAGCCAGGTCAGCGCTGGGCGCTCGCTCAGCTCGTTATTGGGAACAAAGCTTCACAGCCTTGATCAAGGCTAATCGACCGATCGCGCCCAACAGCGGCATGGTTGCACTACGACTATAGCCTACAAAAATTATCATACAGACCTTTTCCCCCATGGAAACAAGAAATTGGTCGCGTAAAATAAGTTTCCCAACGAAAACAGAAATCTGTACATTCGATTTTCTTCTGCACTTACAATCTTTAGTGCAGTTTGCCCTTCGGTAGGCCTACTGTATCCAATTTCTATCCCACAATTCATTGCGTGCCCGAGACTTGATTTGGCTTATCGTGCTGGGCAGTTTCTTTTATACATCAAAAGCGGCAACCGACAATAGCTTCTGACGCGTAAAGATAGAGAGGGGGATTGGAGAGGGTGAATACATGTAAATTGTTGGCCAACGCGTTGACCCAGTATGGCCAATTAGCAAATAAAATGAGGATGTGAGTGATTTGGGTGGGTTGAAGGAAGGAAAGTAGCAAGTCGGTTTCACTATATAATTGAGATAGTTTTACCAGCTGGATCATTTCATCATATAGCAATGTCACGACTACCTCTACTCGTAAAACATAAAATCGTGTGCCTTGATCAAGATGGGCACTCTCCAGCGGCGGTTTCAAGACGGAGACAAGGACGGTCAGGCGTTTCCTTCAGCGATACAAGGAAACTGGACGTATCGTTGACAGGCCAAGATCCGGCCGGATCTCAAGACTCCTACCGCGGCATCTTGATCTCATAGACACCCTTTATGAGAACGATGACGAGCTGACAGCCAAAGACATCCAGCGCGCCCTATCAGACGAAGGGGTTGAGGTCTCCCTCTCCACCGTAAAACGGGTTAGAAGAAAACTCCAGTGGGTTAAGACGGGGACAAAGTATTGTCAATTAATTCGAATTCCTAATAGACAGAAAAGGCTCGAGTTTTGCCAAGCTGCATTGGCTCGAAACGAGACCTTCCATGATGTCATTTTCTCTGACGAATGCTCAATCCAGATGGAATCGCACAGTAAGATAACATTCAGAAAACTTGGCAATCCTAGAAAACTGAAACCGAATGCAAAGCACCCTTACAAAGTTCATGTGTGGGCGGGAATTTCAAAACGGGGGGCTTCTCAAATTCTGATTTTCGAGAAAATCATGGCCAGTGATTTCTACAAAGAAGAAATCATACAAAACACACTCGTTCCATTCATCGAGTCTGTGTTTCCCGACGGCCACAGATTCCAACAAGATAACGATCCAAAACACACTAGTAAAACCACAGTGGAATTCATGAAAGCAAAGGGGATTAACTGGTTCAAAACTCCCGCCGAGTCCCCAGACCTCAACCCCATCGAAAACTTGTGGCATCAACTGAAGCACCACCTACGAAGGCGAGTCAAGCCCAGGAATGCGGAGCAGCTCCAGAATGGTATCCTCGAGTTCTGGAGAACCACACCGACCCAAGAACTGTGTACAAAGTACATAGACCACATACAGAAGGTTATGCCAGTAGTGGTGGAAAGGAAAGGCTGCGCATCTGGGTATTGATGCCCAATTACCCATACAAACCAAACGGCTCTTTTCAGAGCCACCACATATATAAAAGAGATATGACTATCTGTCTGTGTTATTGCATACATGTGGATGCCAACATTTCAAAATCCCAAATAATTCAACCCGCGCGGACATTTTCAACTACGCGTAGGCTGCCTACTAAAAATAACTGCACGACCAACTACACCAATATCAAGCATAGGTACATATTGTATATGGTGTACATTTACATTCCATTTTTCTTTTGTTTTATTACACTATTTTTTAGGTCAAATAAATTAAGAGGGCCTAATATTTCGATCTTAAGATCTTCCTCGGAGGCGAAATGACACTTCACAAGAAACACACATAAGGGGGAACAGACAAGCACATGAATTACTAGTTTGGGAAGAGAAACACAAAGGAGGGAATAGGATTCACCCTTTGGCCCTACCCAAGCAAAAAACCTTGGAAAGGTCAGAAATGTAAAATTGTGAAAGGTATTTGTTTTTAAAGTTTAATCCCACCACATCAGCGATCCTCGCTATAAGCCGCATACGACATGTACATTTGCACCCAGCGCCAGCGCATATAATAGGCGCGCAATGAACTGCGTA
This sequence comes from Hippasteria phrygiana, assembly GCA_037893225.1. Lineage (NCBI taxonomy): Eukaryota > Metazoa > Echinodermata > Asteroidea > Valvatida > Goniasteridae > Hippasteria > Hippasteria phrygiana. The sequence goes on from JAZGUH010001186.1 coordinate 29,441, forward strand.
GCCTTAAAACACGTCGCTAGACACTATAGATACATGCACATGTATTTGTAATGATCGGTTTGTAATGATCGCGCGCGGTGAATACATGTAGGTGAATGAAACACGGCCTTCTACCGACTTGGTTGCAAGTCTAGTCAATGGTGTTTGCGCTGTATCAACCTCGTCGTGCACCTCGTGCCATTATCCAGGGGCCAATTCATGGAGATGCTAAGCACAAATTTGTTTAGCACAAAGTCTTGCTCAATAAAAACAGGTAACCTGCCAAAAACTCCATGTACTTTTCATGCTAAGCAAAAACGAGATGAATACCAGTCACAAACAATATCAACTGAAAAATTGGTTTATAACGGTTACCCTGTTTTTGCCAAGGAAGAATTTTCATGCTAAGCAAATTTTTGTGCTTAACAGCTCCAGGAAAGAGGTGGTTAAAACTTCACTCTTAAAAAGTTAAATGTCCATTATTATAAGCGCTGTGTGGTGGGTAATTGTTTTGTTACAAATGGTTTTCTCTCTAACATTAGATAGTATATCTCAATGAAGGCAAGTTATTGCAGAAATGTTGACAAGACACATTAATCTTGGCGGAAAAACATTTCCAATTTTGTTAGAAAATACTTCAAAAATCCACTTAACTCGCCATTGACTTTGTACACGGCGGAAGGATACTACATTCTTTCCGAAATAATTTTTCCCTCAAATAGTGGCTCATTTATTGCACCACGGAGCATCTAGACCCCAACGCTTCCGGGCCCTTGATGTGCCCCGACACCACGCCGTGGTTTCGCGCTAGTCTTACGCGCTCGCCGTTTCTCTTTGAAAAAGCCAGGCGGATTAGTAAAAGCGAGTATTAGGCCAAGAGGGAATAAAAGAGCGGGCCAGAGTAGGTACATTTGTAGGATCAAAGACAGACCCAGGGGGTAAATGGGGTACAGACCCGAGTGGAGAACAAACAAATTGGGGATAAAACCACAAGGGAATTAAAGGAGAGGGACCAGGGTGGAGATCAAATGGAAGAACTAACAAATAAGTAAGTGGGCAACAGTATAACAAGAAAGTGTCATCGTCCTAGCTATGCGTATGAGTCCAAAAGTTAAAGTAGATCCAGGAACGGGGCCCTAGACTCCACAATCCAAGTCACCGAATGCCACCAATACCTAGCGCTGCTGCCGCAGCTTAGTTAATTCTTGAAAAAACATTTACATTTACATTTATGACAAAGTATAAAAAAATACATGCACCTTAAAATGACACAAAACGCAGTTTCCCACGTTTTAATAGGACAAGGGAAAGAAAAAATGGTAACTAAAGCTGGGTTTCTGACTGTACAAACACCATGGCAGGAGAATGGTAGGTCAAATCATTCCTCCATGGTCAAATATTATCAACCTGTACATTGTATATAAAGACCGTTGTTCACGTTTCCCTTGACCGATCTTTCTGTACAGGTTTCGAACGGGCACTGCACCAGTGCTTTTAATGATTCATGTTCATTATGGCGATAATCGCACTCCTAAATCAACGGACACCGCTATTAACTTTATTACGAAAATTATGTTACCTCTTACATGTAGTACAAAAAAATGCGAAGACATCCATTTCAGAATGAGACATTTTACACGCAGTCGTTGGCAATGTGTTCGTTTACAACTCGTACATGTACATGATCAATGTTGACATGCAAATATATTCCTAAATAATGTTAAACTTTGGCGAATCCTCTTCTCTCTTTAATATGGCCCTCTCCTAGCTGGCCTGAAAGTATGAAAAACGTTACAAAAGACGTTTAAAACCACAGATGAATCACTGAATAAAAAAAAATGAATGTCCTGCAGCATGCAGCATGCAGCATGCAATGACAAGGATACAAAACGTCGCGGTCATTATCTTGTATTACCAATACAAAACAATTGATGAAGTGACTTATTCGTACTACAATATTCATGTACATTTTAAATTAAAATGTTAACATTCGAGTGTTGTTTTTGGTCCAGTTCCCCATAAGGTTCTTGGTCCAGTGAAAGTCCCGAATACATTGATGCATAATTCGTGTTTTGTTACCCCTCGGCTTTTCCCCTAATGCAAATCGTCGTCATCAAAGACAAAAAAGCACCTATTGAGAAAACTCCGGAGTTTACCAATCTAACGATCGATGGAGTTAAGCCCAGGTTGGCTTTAGAATTTGGAATGAATGCCTACTCGCCATCGACCTACAGTTTGTATCTTCAAAGTCAACGCTCCGTCTTTTGTGCCGCCGCGAAGTGCCGAAATTGTGAAGTTCAAACGATCCGCTCATGGTCAGTTTGGCATCATCCCCATTTCTCATTGCATGCACCAGGCAAGGGAACAATACATGTTGGTGTGTGGGACATCTGGTGTCGTGCCTAGGGCTTGATCAAACCATCACTTCGAAGTTGTCTTCCAAGCACTTCAGCGGCTTCAGTTTCCAACATGTCGATTCGGCGTCAACTTAAAGTTTTTCGCGAAGCCCTCGTCCACTTTACAGACGAAGGTACAACTGCTATTCTTCCCACAAAGTTAGCAAGGGGCACACCACAGACGATGCTTAAGGTTGGAGAAACGATTGAAGTATGCTGGGAAAACGCCGTAGTCCCTTGCAAAATCATCCTGCTTTCTGGTGAGTTAAAAAAAACACGAAAAGAAATAAATACTATAACAGTTCCTGTGTTTGCCAGCAGATGTTAAAAATTCTGCGAAGTATAATACATATAATATATTTTGTGTATGTAATTACTCAATGTATAAGAAGCGGGATTATAAATGCTACGTTTCACACAGCAGATATGTACAAGAAAAACTTTTGAGTTTTGCATTAATATTTTTTATTTATTTATTTAAAACCATCTTTACTGAGGGTAACCCATCCATCAGAAGCTGATCATTTGGGGCCCTCACATAAAAAAAAAAAATACATCAAAACAAAGAAAAAAACTTCAACAAAAAAATATACAACTAGGTTAATAAAAGCAAGTTTCTTGAAGAATTAAGAAATAATTTATATAAAATTGCACACAGAGGACATTAAAAATACGAGCGCCCCTCATCCTCCCCCGGAATATACTTTTATACATGTTCATTCGTTAATCTATTTCGTGTCTCGCTATTTTAGCCTATAATATGTAACCAATTTCAAGATGACTTCATGATAAATGTTGGTCTCAAAATTTCACCAACCACGAGATCTTGATACGTTTAACGTGTTGCGATTTCATTTTTTTTCGGTAACAATTGTGGATAAGTGGATTGTGGTTCAAATGTAAATGTTTAAATTTCTCTCTTTGAAGATGACCATTCTGAGCTTCTTCAAGCACAACGAGAGATGGTAATATCCCCGATTTCAAGAAAGTGTCCGGTAAGGGTTTATGCTTGTGTGTCCCTCAAGAAATTTATTTTTCAAAACTTGCTTTGACTTTAGGAATTTGTTGTATTTTAAATGTCAAAATGTTCTCCGTATTATTAGTAACATTTCCGTTTGTACACTGTAACGTGCATTGATGTTTTATGTATTAACACTAGGCCTAACTCCTAGCCCTATTTTACTATACATGTGACCTGAATCCTCCGATTCCAAAACCCTCCAGGGTTTATTACTGGGGACCAGTGCCTAAATAGTGCAAAATCCTCCAGTGGATTTTAGATAAAAGCCCCAATAACCTCAATCCTCCGAAATCATCCAGCATTGGGTTGGGCCTGATGACCTGGGTCCTCCATACATGTACATGTATTCCTCCAGGGACAAAATCCACTAGAAACATCAATCCTCCAAATTCCTGCATTTTGCAAAGAGGATTTGAGAAGGTTGAAAAGCAATGTGATATACATTTACAATAATGATGATTTAACGCAGCGTGGACGACAATAAAAATGACAGCAACTGAACAGCGCGAAAGTATTTAAACAAAAATCACATTTCCTGATTATGTTTCCAGAGATTCACATGCTTATATTGCTTTAATCAGGATGCCGCAACTTCGGTAAACGACGACACTGTGAGTGAGAACACTGCAACCGAGGTGATGGCAGGAGAGCATGGAATCCATGACGAAAACAGAAAGACGGAAGTAAGTATATGTTAATTAAGACAATCCATATGCAGAATTGGAATTTCGCAGTTATTTTACTTGTAACATGTAGAACAAATATGTTCACATTATTTCACGACAGTTGATTGATGGTTATTCAATTCTTTGTACCGGGATATTAGAATGTGGACACGGCCGCTAAGTGAAAAAAACATTGTTAAAAATTTCAACCACCAAAAATTTCAACCACCAATGTGGTATCAAATAAAGGTGGGCAACAAAGCCTTTCCTTTGAAAGTTGTGCAAATAATATGACACGCATGTATGGTTAGGCCAAACAAAAAATAGTTCTGCTTCCGGTTACCCGAGTGCACTGCTGGTCGATAAAAGACTCCATTGTCCATTGACGCGAAGATTTGTTATCGTTTTCCTGTTCAGTACTCACACATGCTTTTTTACACCAAAATCCGCAAGCATAGCACCTGTCATTCCCCAGAAATTTGATGAAAAAAGGTGGATTCCTGTACAAACGTATGGCGAGCGATGCCGGGCCTTGCCGGCAGATCTTCGCACGGTGCCCCGAATCCTTCGCGTAGAAATTGCGGTACTGTACTACGGCTGGAGAGACATTACCATCCAGCAGGGACCAGACTTTTTGTTGCGCACGGTGACGTCGGGGTCAATCGCTTCATTCAGCGCATGTGCACACGATTCCACTGGTTGACGACTGTTTTATGTCGCAATAAGTAGTGGCTAGTATTGAGCCCATTGATCTCATTGAGCCGTAACTTATCTGGCTTTAAGCAGCATAAAACAGTCGTCAACCTGTGGAATCGTGTGCACATGCGCCGAATGAAGCAATTGACCCCGACGTCACCGTGCGCAACAAAAAGTCTGGTCCCTGCTGGATGGTAACATCTCTCCAGTCATAGTACAGTACAGCAATTTCTACGTGAAGGATTCGGGGCACCGTGCGAAGATCTGTCGGCAGGGCCTGGCATCGCTCGTGGCGGTGTATACCGCCACGTTTGCGGGTCTAACATCGATGGAGAAAGAAGATTTCTGCAAGTTAATTCACAGAACTTGATCTCTCTTGTCTGTGTATGTATTTTCCGTGTTCATGAATCTATTTCGAGGTTTTTACCGCTTGTACTTAAAGTGATAGCGCAGCGTGTTTCCTCGACATTTCCTGCCGCAACACTATGTTCGTCGTCTGGCCAAACAAAATTAATTTTCCGACCTACCTACATGTACCCTATTTTTGAAAGGCATGTAATCGGATCGGAAGCAGAACTATTTTTGTTAGGCCTGAAGTGTAAATTTTACAGAAACCTGGTCTTTTGCCTAAATGTATGGATTTTAGGTAGTCATTTTAGATGCAACATGCAAGTCGTCTGATATGTTGTCCTTTTCGGTAAGAACAATTCATACTCCATGCCAAAAGAAGTTTCTGTTTGGGTTTTATATTCTTATATGTGGGCCTAAACAGTTAGATTTGTACTGCAAGGTGAGACCATAATATGCATTTTGTGATTTTAAAAAAAGTATAACGGTCAAATATCCTACACTAAGAATATGACTTCAGTTCAAAATATGCATTACTGCAGAATTGACATACAAATTTATGTACATGTACCTACCTGTTTACTTTAATTTTTCCCCATTCATTCTATATCCAGGCAGGCACGATTCCTACAAAAACAGCTACCAAGCAGACAGGTTGCAGAGTCAAGCGCAAGGGCACAGGGGTATGCTCCGTTGTTTTGACTACATAAGTTGAAAATGAAAACAACTTGTTAACAAATTAAACTAGAGATACAGCATGTATAGAGTCAAAAAACCCAGGGTTATCGAAAATGCAACATTTCGTATTCCCTTCTACATTGCGGCCAGTTAAGTTGTTGATATAAATATAGGAGTGTCGGGGGAAAAAATTAATCAAATTTCCAGTGGACCCCCACCCCCCTTTTTAAAAATTAAAACAAAAATGTCTAATTTGACTTGATACATTTTGGTATACATTTTATTATGTAAACTTTACTTTCGATTTGATAACGGCCTCAGTAAAAATAAATGTGCAAACTGAATGAGCGAATACATGTTCATCATAAACGAAACAAACTTCTACAGAAAATATAAATGTTTAAGTTTGGGTACATGCATTATCAACACGAGTTTGATAACATAACAGTATTCTATGTACAACGTGAACAACCAAGATTACTCCAAATTGACTTTTGAAATTTGACTGAAAACCATTTAGATCTAGTATTTGTAAATCAATGACATACACGTACCTTTTATGCAATAATACACAAATATTACATATTGCACTTCTTCACAGGACGCCACAGGTGCGAAGAAAACAAAAACTGCAAAGGTTGCGGACCCACAGAAAAAAGCAACTAAGGCCAAGAAGAAAGAGGTAAGATGGCATAAATAGATGGGTTTTAAATAGCATTGAAAGCAAGTTAAGCTGTACCGTAGAGCTATATTAAATAACAAGATCACTGACCGAAAGTACAAAGTGATGCCTGCTGGGCACATCCATTTTTGTGCACAAACCTATGGGAAAGCAGAAATTTTGTAGGGTTACTTGCACATCTGCACTATTTTGTATTCTATACAAGTGCGTTATCAAATTAAGCCGATATGCCCAAAACCGATATGCACACCGAGTATATGAGCGTTTCATTTTGCTCTGTGCAAATAATGCCCCCAAAAATATAAAAACCACAAAATTCTGCACTTTCCAGTGGAGCTAATGTCTCATATAATTGACTTTTCAATTCAGATCCAGTGTTTGTAACTCAATGACTTACCTTTTTATGAAACAGTACACAAATATTACATATTGCATTTCTTCACAGGACGCCACAGGTGCGAAGAAAACAAAAACTGCAAAGGTTGCGGACCCACAGAAAAAAGCAACTAAGGCCAAGAATAAAGAGGTAAGATGGCATAAATAGATGGGTTTTAAATAGCATTGAATACACGTTAAGCTGTACCATAGAACTATATTAAATAACTAGAGCGTTGACCTGAAGTAGAAAGTGAAGCCTGCTGGGCACATCCATGTTTGTGCACAAAGCTATGGGAAACTAATAATTTTGTAGGGCTACATGCATGGTTGCATTTGTATGCTGTACAAGTGCGTTATCGAAGCCGGTACACTCGGTGAATGAGAATTTCATTTTGCTCTGCGCAAACAACGCGTGCGCAAAGCTACTGCAGGTGATTTTTTCATCCCGCTTTTTACCCGACTTGACAGGCTTATATATACAGCAATACAGCACCTAACTTTGATTACGCATGGATAAATAAGCTGTCACGCAGTGTTTAAAATTCAAGAGCATAAACACACTGTACAACAAATACCATGCTTTCCGTTGTTTCATCAATATGCTTACAAGTTAGCTTGTGTACAAATGAGTGGGTATGCATACAAGTTGACCTCCACAAAGTTTGGACTATTCATGGGTGTGAATAACAAAGTATACATGTTTTCATCAAGCGGATTTTAGTAGACCTAAAACATAATGATGTCGTGCTTTGTTTACATGTACATGTGAGCTGTCCTATAGGAGTCGGGTGAGGGAAAGAGCCAATCATCGGCCCCACTTGGCTCCCACATATGTAAACAAAGTGTGACATCATTATGTCTATTCAGGAAAACTGTTTCAATAATAAGATACTATACAGTAATGAAACAGAGAAATTATTCACCCAAATTTTTTGCTGTAGTAAAATCGACTTGAAACGCCATGGTATCAGATGTATTTTGTTGTGACTTTTTCATTAAAAAAATAACAGCTGAAGTTTACAAGTGTCAGAAATATGACTTCAACAGTGGCGTGTAAATCTATGAAGTTTTGGCATTGAGATTCATAATTATGTGAAATTGTCCAATATATATTTTGTTTACACATTTTTACACAAGTTTGTTCACACTTTTTATCTGGTGCATCTTCACATAGGAGTGTTTGCAATCCCATTGTAATTGTTCATTTTCCCTTTCCAATACAGGCTGCAAGAGTTATAGGCAGAGGGTCAGCACCACAGAAACCACTCAGCAATTTAACAAATGTGGTGGGTTTGAATTATTTACACTTACAACATATTTACTTGGTTCTCTTTTCTTGTGTGAATGTAGGAAAATGACACTAAAGATTTTCTTTATATAGTTGTTTGTACTTCAATTATGAAAAAAAACCACCAGGGCCAAATTTTATGGCTCTGCTATACCAAAGAATTCCGTGCTCACAATAACCATTTTGTGCTAACCACACCAAACCACACCAGCAGAAAAAAATTGAATGCGCAGAAGACAAAATCCCATGCTGACCCACAAATTACCCTTGCCGTAAGTGTGAAATTTTCTGCTACAGTATGCAGAGATTTGTCACTTACGGTAAGTAGTTCTTTACAAATGAAAAATCAGCATAAAAACATGGTGAGATTTGCAACACACACAAGACCTTATTTTTCTATCTATAAACTAAAGCAAAAAACAATGCTGTGGTTTTTATTGCTTGTTACTTATATCTAATAGATTTAAGTAAATGCTTAATTCTTGTTCTCTTTATTTAAGCAGATATTGAATCAAGGTCTTGACGAGGAGGTCCCAATGGAGTTGGAGACCCAGGACCAGAACCCCCAAGACCAGGGACCCCAAGACCAGAGACCCCAAGACCAGGGACCCCAAGACCAGGGACCCCAAGACCAGGGACCCCAAGACCAGGGACCCCAAGACCAGGATCCCCAAGACCAGGATCCCCAAGACCAGGATCCCCAAGACCAGGATCCCCAAGACCAGGATCCCCAAGACCAGGATCCCCAAGACCAGGATCCCCAAGACCAGGATCCCCAAGACCAGGATCCCCAAGACCAGGATCCCCAAGACCAGGAACGCCCAACAACGGCTGCACAACATTCAACGTTCAACGATTGGGAAATGTTCGGGCAACTTCTAGAGCACGACTGGCCATTTTCTCCAATACCCTCCTCTTCCAGCAGTGTGCAATTTGCTTCACTCAGCCCATCAAAGGTATTGCACTTGTTTACTTTGGCATTCTAAACAAAAGCATTTCTTCAAACTCTCCTACATGTACAACCAGGGAAAAGCAAATGTGGTCAAATGCAAATTCAACATTAGGTTTGGCCCTCCACTGATGTTTAAACACTGTATAGTCAGTGTGTTAAAACCTGCCAAGTGAAAGTTAGGGGAAAAAATCACTCAGGTGGGACTCAAACCCCCGACCTCCTGCTTTCTAGTGCAGACGTCTTACCACCAAGCTTGCGGGGTCGAATCTAAATTTACAATATTGAATTTACATCACCCCAACGCAATTCCATCTTATGAATAGTGTCATTGCAGTACCCGCTGCTACATCAGATTCGAACAAGCCAACAGATCCTGCAAGCTCGGTGGTCGAGTGGTAAGACGTCTGCACTAGAAAGCAGGAGGTCGTGGGTTCGTGTCTCACCCGAGTGATTTTTTTTTACTTTCACTCGGCAGGTAACACACTGAGCATACATTTTGTACAGTGTTTAACCAGTTGGCGTCGGATGACGAGTAAACTCGCAAAAGTTTTGCGGTACTCGGAACGGATGACGGCTATTCACGTACTAGATCGAGACCAAAAATATCAGGGTGTGCTACCTGCAGATGACAGTATACGCGTGCAGGGCATCTTGTCCATATAGCTCTTAAAGGTGCTCAAAGGGTGTAGAAACCCATGGTAAAGTTGTAACTTTTTCTTGCTGAATATTAACAACTAATGTTCATTGGCATGTTTCCCTTCTCTTTTTCCTTAGCTTGACAGAGGGTCGTGCCAGTGCAAATGCTGGGAGGCTGTAGAGGTGGTGAGAAAACTGGCCACGGACAACAGACAACTGTTGAAGGAGAACAACAGGCTGTTACGGCTTCTCCTAGATCAAGAAGCACCATCTACATGTAGTAGTGCAAACCACCCACCTAAAGACAGTGACTCATGTGTGCAAATATCGGTAGTGCCGGAGGAGAAGGGTGATTCCCTAATAGGCATTGAAAAGATAACAAGATATTATAACAGGAGCTCTTCCCTTCCTAACTTTGCACTGACTCTAGTCAGGGAGATTTTTTCTGAGGAGGAAATGGCAAAGAGCAATTGTAGAGGTGTTAGAGGGAAAAAGGCATTGGATTCCGTTAGATTGGCTTTTGTAAGAGGTACAATTGAGAAATACGCAGATGTAGCCAAGAAAGATTATGAAGATTTCTGGAGCAAGAAATGTGTAACCGCCATAGACGAAGGATGTAGGAGGCTCTGCCGCAAACCTAAAGCAAGCGACTCTTAGAAACTCTGTTACCCAATCCAGGGAAGGGGGGGGGGGGGGGGGGGGGCATAATTAGGGTCCATCGATAAATCAATATTAATTAACCCTCCTATACTTATAACTATCACAGCCTATCAAAATCTCTAAACACCAACTCTGACAGTTTGTGTGTGTTTCAATCTAAAATTTGATAGGTTTTGATCTGTACAGCAGCTGGGTCGATTTTGGCACTGAGAACAGGAGGGTTAATTAATCGATTATTCGATATTACTTTGACATGGATATCGCTGATAGCTAATTTGTAATCATATCAAAATTGTATATCATGTATATCATTCACTGAAAATTGTGATTTCGACAGACCACAGGGAAAATGTTTCAGGAAATGGGTTTTGTGTATTAAATAGGGCATATCAAAAATGATCATAACATTGAAGTTCGTAGCAGATTGATTTTTGTTTTCGATTTAGATCAATTTTTTGTTGCGTATGTAGCCCCAGTTCATATCCTCCCTCAAATGTTGACTTGAATTTTTAAATGGTCACCCCAATAAAAATGACTTGGCCATGATCAAACTAAGCTTTTGTCATGAATATGTGAATTACATGTATCTTCTATTTAAGTTGTTTTTACAAACTTTTTAAAAGTGTTACTTTTTATTCTCAGCTATTCATTTACTATAGCAGTTTAACATATAAAGTTGAGGAGCATATATGTATGTAACACCCCCATCCTCCAAAAAAATATTTAACTTGACCATGACCGTATGTGTTCTAAGTTCTTGTCATGAATGTTGAAAAGTGGATATCGTTACAATAACAGATTTTAAGTAAACATTTTGTAGCATCATGTCTGTTGGCCACCTCTGCAAAATACTTGACAATTATCATGCTAAGCTCTATTCCTGAATAAAGGTGAATGTCATTTTGTGTAAATTTGTTTTCGAGCGCTTTATTGATTCAGTTAAATGTTTAACCCCAACTCCCTACCACCATTTTACTACATGTACATGTAACCTGAATCCTCCAATATCCTCCGAGTCCAAAATCCTCCAGTGTTTATTACATGTACAGGGACCAGTGCATGAATCCTGCCAAATACTAAAGTGGATTTTGGATAAAAGTTCATTAACCCTACCACTTGAGTAAACTGAAGTATGCACTAATTTTACTACACTGGCCTATGAGAATTGTGTAGTATTTTGTAGTACACGTACTGTGTACTGTACCCCAAATGAATGCCTAGGACGTTAAAATTAAAGATTCAATATTATAAGCATTCCCAACACTATGGTGTTTCAAGCCAGTTTCTTCCACAGCAACTTTGGATGAATTAGATTTTCACACCTGTATCTCAAGTGAAATTGACTTTGATTATAACGTAAAAATTTCCCACTCACCGTTGAAATGTTGAAAAAGTATGTCCGACTCCATGGAATATCACATTTACTAAATCGTCATAGTTTTGTTTGCGTACAGGTAGATTTCCTTTTTATAAAAAAGGATAGACGATTGAAGTGAATGCCAAGATCCATACGCCATGGCTTGCTTCTAATTAAAAAAAAACGGAGCATATCCTGAAAATTGGCTTTATCAATGAATACGAATCGATTAAAATAAAGCCATTATTTTTAGTCATGAAGAAAACATGGAAGTAAATGTACATGTACATGTGTTGCACATTGCAGTTTACATTTAGAAAGTAATACATGTAGGCCTAGTACATGTACATGTACTACTTTTTTACTGTTAGAAAAATTGTCACCATCCACCATATTACCACTCAAAGAGAATTATTTTTAAAAAGATATCTGAATTAATTGCGATTCAAAAAAGGTTTTACTGAATGTAGGCTTAGGCCAACACAAACATGTACATGTAGGTGCATGTATTACTATTATATTAGGCCTATAATTGTTTTTATATTCAGAAGCCACTTCAAAAGAACTCGCTTATTTAGCCAGCGCCGGCTTTCTAAAGGATATTTTGCCGGACAGGCACCGCGCACGGGCATTGACTTTTTTACCGTCACAAATCTTAGTCTGGTTCCGCACCAACATTGTCGTTGTGACTTTGTATTGGAAAGAGTTCCATATCCGGCCATTACTTAGACCTCATGCACAAAGTCTATGTGCCATTGACAGAAAAGGTCAAAGTATTTTCAAAGAATAAGTTGAAATTGTTTTTCCTCCTAAATTCGTGTTTCTTCATCAGATTTACACTTTTTGGTAGTTTTTAAGTTATATTAAGGGAAAATAAGTGATGGCCGGATATGGGGAAAGAGTTCCCATATCCGGCCATCACTTTTTTTCCCTTAATATAACTACCCAAAAGTGTAAATCAGATGAAGAAACACGAATTTAGGAGGGAAAAAAATTCAACTTATTCTTTGAAAATACTTTGACTTTTTCTGTCATGGCCCATAGACTTTCACACCGTACCTTCAGCGGTTGTGTACAAGTTAGGCCTACAACTTTACAAGTTGTCAAAGTCTTCAGAAAATTAGAGAGTCACGGAAATTCGTAAGAAAATTTGAAAGGTTTCTCAGTTTCAGATTTGTCTTTTCAATATTTTTGCAATGACTGACCTTTATTGAGATGACATACATGTATGAAGAAAAAAGTGGCGTCAGGTTGCAAGATTCTTTCCAAAAAAGGGGAGTGTCCTAAACTACATGTAGTCTGCACTTTTGTCTCATTTGCTGTACTGTCATGACTGTAGTGTAGGCCTACACATCTTTTTTTTCACGGCGTTCACCCAGCATGCATTACTCAAAAACACAGTTTTCCAGATGTAACAATAGTTTACTACAGGTACATAAAGAGCTAAAAGAGTCACGCAGAAACATGCACAGCCCGACTGACATTGCATTTTGAGAAATTGTGTGAAGAAGTCACCTTAAATGCTATGCTGGCCATGAATCCGATGTCTACGTCGTGCGCTGTCGAGTCATGCATGCTCCCGTATCTGATCTGGTAACCGCAACGCATGGCGCGTTCATTTTTACATGGAAGCTTCGCTCCGAAAGGAGGCCAAGACCAGACTCCGATAACACTAGTGTGGTTTCCAGTCCCTTGCAGCATATTTTTACATATAACGGGTAGGGTTTCAGATCAGACTACAGAAGCTTGAGGTCTTTTCTCAAAATCCTGGCTTGGGCTTCGGATTCGTCTCAAGCTATTCCCCAGTCCCATTGCCGATCTGAAGCCTTTAATTCCGTAAATATATTAACAGACTGGCTCCGGATTAAAACATCAGACTTTAATATACATGTAGCAAAAGCTGTATTCAAGCTCTTGCCAAATCAGGGGACATAAAATTACGCGAAGCCGAAGCCCAAGCCAGTGTTTGAGAAATGCCCTTTGTGTGTAGGGGGGGGGGGGGGGGGGGGGGGGCAATGTAATCTGAATTTTCCCCTCCATTTTGCCTCGAAAATAAGCCCCGAGTTTTTTTTCACGGATTTTCCAACCCATTAAGTGAGATAAGCTATCATTTGGACATTTGTCTGGCGACCCGTGAAAATCCGAATGACCATTACCCAGCTCTCCATCCAGAGTGTGTCCCGTTAGGTTATTTTATGGTGATGAGGAATACGTGAAAATCAGCAGGCGGCTTTATAATCCCATCGTGCGCAGAGCGCGTTAGCATGGTTAGGTGGACGAAACTCCAGCGAATAGCTTTTACCATCGAGGAATTATACAATTATTGTATGTGTTCCGTGTTGGTGTGCGAAGCACGGCGAGATTGGAAAAACTGCCTGCGTCGCCGCGCCGCGAGCCGGGCCGGGCCACATTGTCTGCTCACAGTCGCAGTGTGGGCCCGGACAGCGCGCGATGGTCCTGGAATAAACTTTTTTTATTAGGGCGTTCGAATTTTAATTGTTTTACGGATTTTGGCGACGTAAATTGTTGAAAAATAAAAAAATAAAAAAATCGGAAACAACATTTTTTTCTTTCTTTTTTTCCGGCGACAGATTTCTCAAAACATTGATTGGAAATTTGAATAAAAAAATTTATTTAAAAAAACACCCGAAAACTTGTTTTTAGACCATTCTCCCAAGAACTCGTGAAACTCCAGAAAGGTGCTGACGGGGGAATATGCAAACGTTTACTGCCAGCGACTAGTCATGGACCTAAATACAAACATGTATCGGGCGAAACCAAAGAAGGAACGAAGCCGAGATTTGAGAAAGGCAGGCCCAACGCGTTGTTGTTTACCATTTTGATGCAGGGCCGGGTACCCGTTCCGAACGAAAGACCAGCGCTATCGCAGTCTTCCCCGGCCCCTTCCATTGATTAAATGTTCTCCCTCGCCCCTTGATATAGAATACAATCAGCGCAGCGGGGTATGCGTAACCCTGGGAACAGCGCACGTGCGCATTTTTTTTTGCGGGACGGTTGGGTGTTAGACGTAATGTGTAATACACAATGTAAGCATACTAGTCTGATACCCTTACGACACGCACGGGGCTGGATACACTGATCTCTTGATCAGTGGGCTGGATATCGCGCGACCTGTCAAAACTCTCTTCTGTCAAAAACTCCATTATGGCGAGCTCAGACCAACCTGCCAGGCCCCCGAGAATATTTTTCTGTCACTTTACAGAAGGGAAGCGAGGTAGAAAAACGCTTGATGGCCGTCGCCCTTGACGAAAGTATTGGATCTTTGGCAGAGGCGATGGGGGTGGGTGAACAGTTAGTGACAATCCATGCAAGTGGGAGTGACTTAACCTCCGGATTGTAAAATTTGTAGGGTAGGCCTATTGACCATGTTGACTTTTTATATTTTCATATTGTCCATTCGTCAGCATTTTTGTTTTTGTTTGTTTTTAATTGTTAGTTATTGTTTTGTTGTGGAAGGGGAGTGGGCTACTGAACCATGTAAACATTTATAGTTCAGAAAATATCACAGTAGCAAGTGGATATTTCCGAAGCTGTGACCGTCTGAAGTGGAAACAAATCACAGGCATATTTTGACACGTAAATGTTTTTAGATAGACTTCTGATCATTTTTAAACCACATGTACAAATGTATATGTTGTTTCAAACATATTTCTTATTTCTCCTCAGGTTCATTCCAATCAGCTCTGGTCAGTGATGTACCTGTTGAATCGGTGGCATCATCCTTGCCAGCATGCATGTATACCTAGGACTACTATTTTTCGAAAATAAAATTGAAAAGTGCTTTGTATTTAATTACACCATTTAAATACAAATGTACATGTATATGCAAATTAGTTATTTAAGAAAACATGTCCTGTTCATTTCTTGAAATTTTTTCTCAAAACAAAGTTTAATTATATTATAACAATGTTTTTCAGCAAAAGTTAAAACTCAAAACGTTTTCTTCCCCACTTCCAGATAATAGCTAATTAATTATGGAAATTGGTAATTAAAGAAAATAAAGATCTTGTATTTCCAAAAGCCACAATTTGAAGACTTGTTTGACTGTTGCCCTTTAGTAAACTGTTTTCAGCAAAAAGTTTGTGATAAATGGCAGAATTATTTATTTTGTAAAATTAGCTGATTAATTATGCGAATTTGTAATGAATATTTACACACTTTGTTGCATTCCCATTAGCCAGTTTTTTAAGACCTGTGTAACCTTTTTATTAAAATATTTGTTGTTGATCAAGGTTAATATCTCAAATGACAAATATTCATAATTTACCTCTAGTTAGTTAGTTAATTATGCAAATAAGATCATTATTATAAGTTTTGTTTACATTTTTGAAAAGTCTAATTTCATATCAAGGAATAATATCAAGCAAGACTGGTATCGTATAACATAAAATATAAATAGTTTCATTTATCTAGTCATCTCCTTGGTGCCAAAACAGAAATTCAGAAAAACAAAAGATAACCCTTGACCTCTTGGTTTTGTGACGAGGAGTGTGATAAGTGTTGGAATGCCTTGGAGTCGTATTGTGAGTACCGAAGTCTGACGTCAGTTGCCGCGGCAACTGGTTCCAAACACATGCAGTTTAGAATGTATTCTGGTCCCAAACATTGCATTAATTGACGTCATCACTTCGGTACACTATTAGCCCCGTCTGCGCACTTCCGGGTTGAAAGCGAGAATGTCAGTGCTGATAGAAACAGCCCTTTTCAACAAATTCATTCATGCTGAATGAATCGCGCCATAAAAGGCAGTGCAGCTCACGGTCAGCATGCTAAATGGTTTACCGCGCATTGAGATTCTCGCTTTCAAACCAGGAAGTGCGTAGATCGGTGTTATTTTCGTCAATTCGGATTTCTCTATAGTCAGCTCCAAGAATAATACGGCATGCACGCTTTTGAATGCGTTAATGTTTATTATTGTGGTTGCTTGTTCCTTTTACACGTGAATAGTTCCACTCTATGTTCCAACCTCACTTGGCACAACGCGTCAACACGTGCAATTGTAGGCGTAATCGCTCGTCAAAACTTGGAGCATCCACTCACCCACCCACTCCGAAAGGTTAGAACCATGGAGCTACAAATGTACATGTATCCAACTTCCCACTACTTGTCTGTCATCATGTGGTCAGTGACCCTGACCACATAATGAAGACAGTTAACTGTCCCTGTTTATGAGGGGATTTGGTTTAACGGATTAACTCCACTACAAAGTTAATGAGCTACACTGCAAGGAGGGACTCAATCTTTAATTTTATTCAATGCCGTAAAAATACACAAAATATAAAGTCTTACATCACTCACCTGGTAAAGCTGCGGGGGAAAAAGGCGGAAGCATACATGTACGTGTTGAACATTGTTTATTCCGTGTGGCAAATTAAGGTATTTCATTTTGTTTGACAATCACGTCAATAACTAAAAGTTTAAGGTCGGCTAATTTATTTAAAGAAAAATCGTGTCGATAAATATTTTAAACCAGAAAAGAGACAATTTGCATTGTATTTGTTTCTTGAATTAATCTGATTTAATGGCGGCTCCGTTATGGAATTGGACCAGAAGAAGATAACATTCATTCGGTTTTTTTTACCATGATGTGCTAGACACAGGATCAAAATAAGATTTTACATGTGTTGGTGTCTTGTCAGCATAAACATTTGCACCCCTGAATGGATTTTCAGTCCATAGTATATACCCAGCACGATTTATGGTAGAGGGGGGATTTTTCTCATGTCCCTATACCCTATACACACTCCAGACTATTGTTAACTAACACATACCCCTAGATGTCTGAAAATAATTCCTGAGATTCCGGGAACACAATGACAACACAAAGGGGGGGGGGGGGGGGGGGGTTCCTCTGCCATCTTGCTTCATATGCCGTGGTAGCCAGCATTCATGCACGTCATCTACAGGTGGTTTGCACTGATGATTGACGTCCCCACTGCACAGCGACTGTGTACGGGCAGCCTCTTCTTCGTTGATACGTTGTATTCATTCAATGCCGTAAAAATACACACAATATATAGTCTTGCATCACTCACCGGGTAAAGCTGTGGGGGGAAAAAAGGCTGAAACATACGTGTTGATTGTCGTTTGTTCCGTGTGGCAATTATTAGGGTTTTTATTTTCTTTGACAACGACGTCAATAAGTAAAAGTTGGTTAAGGTCGGCCAATTGTTTTAATGAAAAATCATGCCAAAACGATTTAAAACCAGAAAAAAAACAATTCGCATTATATCTGTCCCTTGAATTAATCTAGCATTTAATGGCGGCTCCGTCATGGAATTGGACCAGAAAAAGAAAACATTCTTTCTGTTTTGTTTACCATGATGCGCTAGACAAAGGATGAAAAATTGTATTTTGCATGTGTAGGCGTCAGCATAAATGCGCATATTTCTACCCCTGAATAGCTTTTCGGTCCGTCGTAGCCAGCATTCATGGCTTAACCGCATGCATGCACTGACATCTCTTTGTACTATTGACGTCCCCACTGCATAGCGATGGTTACAATGTAGCCTATTCGTTGATAATTTGTATGCATTTCCGTTTAGCGTTTGCGCTTCCCAATTACAAAAGGATTCACAAAGAACTTCGAGCGAGTGCTACCCACTGAAAATGGATTACAAACGGGAACGAGCGAGTCCCTCGTTAGGCACTTGTCTCCCTCGTTATAAACTCGCGAGTGTAGGTTTTCCCTTTCGAGGGCCCCTGTTATTTTGCGCGGGTCCTCGTACTCGTTGTGAAATTCCCCTGCTCTTTCTCGCTCGTTGCCTGCGAGGAGCTGGAACTACCTGTGGGCGGTACTGTATTTACCAGTTTTGGTGTTATCCACCGTACGTCCAGTTAGTCCAAAAATACGACGTGTGATAAAAAAGTTCAGAGACTGCGCCTATAACAAGCACAAAATGTACGTGATTTAAATCTGGCCACCATGTAGTCCCCTTGTGCAGCGATATACACCGCTCCCAGTGCTCCTGCCACGCTTGGAACGCTCCCTGGCATGCCTGGAAACAGTGTAAGCACATCAAGCACCATCTGCGATTCACGCTGGATCTCCTCCACAGTGTCAAAACGCCGACCCTTATCAGCGTGATCTTCATATTTGGGGAACAGAAAGAAGTCGGAGGCAGCCAAATCGGGCAAGTACATAGGGGGCGTGGGGAGCGACGATTGTGTTGTTTCGGGCGAGAAACACGTGCGTTTTCAACGTGCTGTGAGCGGGCGCATTGTCATGTTGGAGCACCTAATTGCCAGCACACCACAGTTCATAGGCCGTTTGCGCTGAATGTTCTCCATCAGACGTCTCAGAACGGTGCAGTAGAGGAATTCACAGTGCATAACCCCGCGAATGTCAAAGAAAACGATGAGCATGCTCTTGGTTTTTCTGGGGTTGTGCTCATGGAGGGTCGTCTTGACCTCTCGTCGTCCTCCAGTGATGTTTTGCCCCTCTTGAAATGCGAATGCCACTCAAAACACCTCGCCCGACTCATTGCTTCATTGCCGTAGGCTTTCTGAAGCATTTCAAGGGTCTCTGTTGCAGATTTCCCGAGTTTGACACAAAATTTGATGTTCGCTCATCTCTGCCCAAGTTTCAGGTCCATGGTGAAATTGCAAATGCGCACGTAACACAGGTGCGGATGTTGATCAAGCGATGTAACTTGGAATACTTACGAAAGTTATTGCTTACACATATGCACAGTACTGTGCTGCGCTCCGTTCGCAACAGGAACAGTCTCAGAACGTTTTGATGGTACCTCCTCCAAGTGTGAGCGCTGGCGTGAAAGGACGCTTGTTCCCCGTACGTCCCGAATTGGGGGGACGATCAAGTGTGATTTCTTGTTTGCAGGGGACGTACATGTACATGTACATGTACAATGTATTAAGCCGTGAACCCTCAACACGGCAGGTGGCGTCAGCCACTCTCCGACCATTAACTTTGCAATAGGAATCAAGAATGGCTTGCAGACCGGTTTTTTAGATCTTCAAAACACTTTACTTTCTACTCACTGGTTACCGTATCGGCACTCAATCAACTGAGCTATCTTGCCCTATGAGCGCCGGTACGGTAACCCAGAGGTCGCAGGTTCGAATCCCGCCCCTGCCAGTTTCTTTGTTCACTTTGGAGATGTATTTAAATTTACCTAGTCAGTTTCCCTTGTAGATTGTTTGACAAATTATAAGTTAAAAAGTCGTATCCTCATTGAGTGATCCCCACAATGTCATTTCCCATGTTGTATCGTAAAATTGGGTGTGATCCCTGGCTATAGGACATTCTGGGTTTATGAATTCTGACTAGCGCCCACCCGAACAAAGATACTGACAATTTAGGAGACCACCAACTTAGGGCAAGATAGCTCAGTTGGTAGAGCCCCGGTACGGTAACCCAGAGGTCGCAGGTTTTTAATCCTGCTCCTGCCAGTTTCTTTGTTCACTTTGGAGATGTATTCAAATTTACCTAGTCAGTTTCGTCACGGTATGTCACCGAGATTTGTTATATAACTTTTGATGAAAATCTACAAATTTCAAAAACAATTACTGTGACTTTTAATGGTACAATCACGGAAATGTGTGCTTTTGGAAGTGCTATGCATATTTAAATTCATACAAATAGTGGGTGGAGTTTGCAGACTGTCGGGTAAGTCGTCGCGCTGGCAGCAAATTGCTTGATAAACGTACACGTGCACTTACATATGTGACCCGCTCCAGAAAAAGGTGATATAAGTCGCGCTATGCATTTCCGTGTAATGGCCCTTTCAAGTTAAGAGGGTGAAATTTTTCGTCCAAATTCATTTGTTTTTTTCTATAATGACATTTTAAATATCTGAAGTTTCAGGTTTGGTGCACAACAATGTTGATTTCAGTGAATAAAGTGCAAAAATAACTTTTTTATAGTGCATTGTTCCATTGCATTGTATTAGAATTACATGTAGCTATTTCAAAGCCTGTTTTCTCTTTTGTGCAATTTGAACTCCATAGAAGTAATTAATATGCAAAAACGCTATATCTCCAGAACGGAAAGGGCTTTGGAGCTCTATCATGTACCAAATGAAAGCTTATATTGCGGGCTTTCCAAACATACATAAAACTCATTTTTTATATTTTGCGACATAATATACCTTTTTTCCAGAGCGGGTCACATATTTGTAATAAAGAAGGGCACAGACCCCCAAAGTCTTTTAGAAAAATTCAATCCTGTAGGTTTCTCTCACTGATTCACAGGGTCTGCAATACTGTAATGTCTTTTCATGAGCGATGCTGCCGAGTGCCAAAACGGCATTAACGATACGTTGTCTATTTGGACTAAATATTCACGAAAATAACTTGGGATTTACCAGCAATCAAGAAAACTGCGGTAGGACTTTAGCTGCTAATCTAAAAACTTTATGATGCACACAGTATTTGAAGTCATTGGGATAAAAATTCATTTTTTACGGGAACAGTCTGTCTGCCGCGCGTTTTGATCAGCTTGCTCCGAGTTTTTTGCCACTTTGCCCGTGGATGAGTATTTCATTTGCAGCAAATGTTTAAAACCAACTAAAAGTACAAACGGCCGGGGTTTTTTTTTTTTTTTACCAATTATCTGACACACATTTTCCAAACATTGAAATTTCGATATGATTAAAAAGTGCTGTCGGCGATATCGATGTTAAAGTACATGTAACATCGAATAATCAAGTAATATCGATACATCGACGGACCCTAATGCAATAGCATTTGTTTTCTTTTTGTTTACCAGTCCAAACCAATTTTTGCCCGAGGATGGGCGAAAGGGTGGACATGCAGCAATATGAAGCATTACGCCCAAAATGTCACCGTAAACTGCTTTCTGTCATGTTTGTCTTTAACTTTTGCATCTTTTACATTTTTTGTATCGCATACATTCAGCAGGATCATGGCATTTCATAATCGCGATTATCGATGAATTTTTACGGCTTTGTCACCACGAGACAACGGAACTTATTCAAACCAAAAGTAAATCCTGCTCTCCATATCACATACTCAAGTTTAAATTTAAACCAGTCAGTCACAGCTCAAACATTTTATTTTTAACAAATCTCAGCAATGGGAGTTAGAGCCTCCCGAACATCTGTTGGGGCGGTTTCTTTTGAGGTTTACACTGATATAGGTGAGAAGCTGAAATTTGCTGAGAACAAAGAGCACAAAACTTCGCCCTTTGCCAAGTCGCGATATACCAATTTTGTTTTTTTGTTCCCAGTCACTAGCATAATTTGCCGCCAAGTTGGTTTTTTTACGGCAAATGTTAAAACCAAGTAAGACCACCAATGGGAGGTTTATTTTGACGATGATCTGACACACTTTCGATGCTTTCGATATTTCAATATGATTTAAAGAATGCTATCGGCGATATCGATATCAAGTAATATCAATACATCGACAGACCCTGCATGTAAGAGTCTGATAGGTGGTCTCTGAATAAATTATTTGAATTTTATATTGTCTGAAGCAATTAAAGTGTGACGGTCTGAAAATCTCCAGACTATCCGTATTAAAATATAAATTACTAGAAAAAGCCTGAATTTTCTCAGATGCAAAAAAGAAATCAAACAAGATCACACTGATGTAAAGAACAAAGAAACAATGTGATTTAATAGTGGGAATATTCGAGAATCAATAGGGATTAACAAGTGTAGAATTAAGAAAAGATCTTACACAATATATAACTTAAAAGATCTTACGGGCGAGGACTTGTACATGTATATAGGTGAGGGCTCAGACGACTTTGGCAGCTCTGCAATGGGCGATGGCTTGGGCACTCGGCAATGGACAAGGATGACTCCAATAATGGTATAGCGAATACAGTTCTATGACGAGCTGGAACACGGGCGAATTCACCTCAAAAACAGCCGAAGAGAGACGAAAACAGCGGGGGACGCGCAAAATGGCACCCATCGCAAAAATATGGGGATATGAGACCCCAAATAATGAACCGACAACAGTTCACAAATAAATGTCTCTTCCAGGAATAAAACTCGGCTCTAACTGTCTCAAGACGCTCCTACGCAGACGAGTCATACATTTTGTATAGAGGTCACAGGTCCGAATAAAAACAGCTCGATGAACTCGATGCACCAAAATCCCAGCGAAATTCTCCGTCCGTCTAAAATCTCAAGTCCTGATTTTATTCGTAAGCTAGCCCGTAATAAGAATTTCATTCATTCCAGAGATTACTAGAAATTCCAGAGATTCGTACAAATTACGTCACATTTAAAAATAATCCTCTACACAGCTTCTCGAAAGAGCTAGCGTACACAAAATTGACCGAGAACTTTCTGGCACGGCTTGGCGTAAACAACTTCAACCCATTCATTTACAGGTTAGGGTCAGCCGAGGTCGCATGCGTATGCAAATAAGTGACGCGTGGCCTGTGGCAAAACATTTGTTTGTGCCGGTTGTACATAATACTGAATATGGGGCATAATACATTCCGTGAGGGGAATTTCATAACACTAACATTAACTTTGTGTTCCTAACCAGGGTTATTTTTATGTCAAAATTATTGTTTAACATGTTTAATTTTTGATTTTTTTTCTCAGTATTCTACCGTGTACATGTACATCACACATGTTCAATGAACATCATTTCTTCACATTTTTTTTAAAAACATGTTATTGACGAATCCCGAATTGACCAAAATAGCACCGATCTGCACATTTCCAGGTTTGAAAGAGAGGCTCAAATACTATAAGTAAACAATTTACTATACTGATCGTGCGCTGCACTCCCAATTATGGCCTGATTTATTCATGCATCGATGAACTTGTTGAATAGCACTATTTGTCACCGAGGTCCTTGCTTTCAACACTGAAGTGTGCAAACAGTTAATTTAGTTACAATTATTTCAGGATTGGATGAATGAGTACATTTTGTCTTTCTTTTTGGTTTTTTTTTACCCTAGGTATGGTATAGCAGGTAGCACAAACGTCACCGGGGATGAGCAAAAGAAACTAGATGTTTTAGCCAATGACCTATTCATCAACTCCCTCCGATCATCTTTCACGACCTGCGCTCTCATCTCCGAGGAGAATGAACAGGTGATTGAGGTGGAGGCAGAGCAGAGGGGAAAGTACATCGTGGCCTTTGATCCCCTGGATGGCTCGTCCAACATCGACTGCCTTGTCTCCATCGGCTCTATCTTTGGTATCTGGAGGAAGGTACAAAATGCATGATTAGTTCCTCGCTTCTTTTCTTTGAGGTTTTTGAGGCCATTATCACCACCCAGGGTCTCATCTACATAGCCAACTTTTCACCTGTCCCTTGGACAGGCAAAATTAATTTGACAGGTTTAAACAGAATATTTGTTGCTTGTAGAAACTGTAGGATGGGTGTACACATGTAGGATGGTTGAAATGGGTGAAAATAGGTACATCGGTTCAGATTGCAGTGAATTGTATCATTGTCTGACATTTGTTTGGTTGTGTTCAGGTAGATTTATATTTTTCGTAGATGGTCAGATTTTCTATCCTACATGTATGAATTAGAAGCTATTTTTGCCCTTTCTCAGAAAGCACATACACATGTACATGTACCATACACTGTTAATAAGCTACAAAAGTGTTAATAAGCTAAACATCTACATAATTCAAATCATCCCCGATGCAAATTCCGTCTTCACATTGATTATTGGCCAGCAAACCCCAAGCTCGGTGCTCGAGTGGTTAAGACATCAGCAGGTCATGGGATTGATTTCCGCCTGAGTAAGCCTGTGAATATTTTCCCCACACGTTCTCAAAAAGCACTGAACACAGAGTGATTAATCAGAGCTACATGTACCAACCAGTATGGATTTCCATATTTCGTACGGAAATTCACGAAAAATACAGAAGTACAAATTTGGGTTTAAAAATACGGAATTTGTAAATTCCGACCCATAATAATTTGGCATGTGAAATTTGCTGTTTTCCCCGCACTTTTCGTTTCCCCGCTATGCTTTTTTTGTGGTTTTTAAGTCCGTAACAAAGGGGAGTACATGTACTTCCTACAATGTATGACGTTAGATTGCAGCCCGCAGCAACGACTTTTAGACAAATGGTACTAGCGGGCTAGAGGGGACTTGATAAAAATAGCTCTCAAAAGTCACTTTTTTGTTATTTCATGGCAGAAATAATTGGCTGTTTTATTTTGCAATATGCAATCTACATAAAACTACAAAATGACGCAGACATCTCTCGGCAATCAACATCTTTAAATGATGATGGACTTAACAATAATAAAAAAGATCCTTGATTGCTTTTGTAGTCTCCACATCATGGTTTCCACATCTTCATTGTTACAGACAACCAATGATGCACCGACTAATGAACAGATCATGCAGCCTGGTCGTAAGATGGTCGCAGCAGGCTACGCATTGTACGGCAGTGCTACAATGGTGGTACTCAGCGCAGGTAGCAGTGTCAATGGATTCATGCTGGATCCGGTAAGTCCTCTACATTCTACCTTGTATTCCTTCTTTTTAATGTAATATGATGGATCCTGAAATCCTACAAAACTCGAGATGTTTGAAATAATGCCATTAAACCTTAACCCCTGGGACACTTTTACTGGAAAGTGTCCTGAACCTTTCAAAATCCAACACTGCAGTATACATGTACATGTACATGTACATGTACCTACATGTACAATGTATAGCACATTCTTTGGACATAGACAAATTGTGGCATCATACAGTAGCTCCATATAAAATAATGGTGCCAAGCCTGTACAAATATATAAATAAACACAAACTTAATCCAGGGACTGTTAGGATGACAAAGCATATAATTGAAGTTTTCTTTATCAAGCACATTTGTGACCCGCTCTGTAAAAATGAGTCGGATGCTGCACATTACATTTTCATGTACGGGGTGGTTTAATGTCTGACTTTTTAATATAACTATAAGAAATCGCACATTTCAAAAAATCGTAACAATAAGTGCATTACACTACAGAGGTGTCATATCAAATGAAAGCTTATTTCATGCTCTTGTGGACCAACTGTAAAGCTTAAAAATGAATTTTTAACACATCCGACTCATTTTTGTATAGTGGGTCACATTTGTCCAACTGATTTGTTGATTTTTAGGCAATTGGAGAGTTTATCCTGACAGAGCGCAACATCTGCATCAAGCCACGAGGCAAGATCTACAGCATCAACGAGGGCTACACAGAGCATTGGGATGAAGCCATCAAGGAGTATGTGGAAAGCAAGAAAAAGTCGACTGTGAGTTTAGATTATAGGGCTGTGCATCCGAACCTGGTACCTGATTACGACTGCTCAGGTCAGGAACCGGTTCCAGATTATGGAATCGAGTACCAGTACCCGAATAATATCTCAAACAATGAAAAAAAGTTTTTGAATGTCATTTTGTGACATGACGCTTGCGAAAATGCAATTTACACCGTAAAGCTAGAGCTCACTGTACATACTTGCATCTTGCTGCATTGATGCACCGATGTGGTAGTATTAACTCACAGACCTTTATGAACTATAGAACACAAATTTCCAAGATTTAATTTTTGGATTGTCTTTCTTTTATGGGTACCCGTGCTTTTTTTCAATTAGGTACCAGATTCCTGTACTACACGTATACAAATATACACACCCCATGCAGATTAGTCCATGTAGGTTCAAATAGCTTGTAAACCATGTAAACGTTGACACTTTGCTAAAAGATTATGAACACTGAATTATGCTGTGATATCTATGCAGAACTGTTGGTTTTGTTATTAAGCATTATGCAATCATGAGAAATCCTTTGTGATCAGTTTGTGCAAAATTAAGTTTCCCCATCCAAGCTGGAGTACCAACACTCGAAAACAGTGGTTAAATACCTAAATAAAGTACCTCATTAATATCACTATTACAAAATGCAAGCTTCAACAGAGCATTTGTAATATGTTTGTAAACATCAAAACGGAGCTCCATGTACTACAACCACATGCAGTTGATTTACTCATATGTGACCCGCTCTGCAAAAAGGGCACTTATGTTGCAAAATTTAAAAATAGTGTTTTATATATAGCTGGAAAGGCCGTTTTATAAGCTTTCATATGGTATATGTCCGAGGTCTCTAGCATTTTGCAATCACGAGATATTTGCATGTTTGTTTTCAGGAATTTCTTGAAATGACTTGAGGAGAAACAAGCCATTTAACAAAACAAAAAGCAAAGCAATAGATGGAAGCACTCATAAAAAACACATTCTTTTTCCAACTTTATTCACTGAAATCAAAGATTTTGGTTATGAAATAGAATAATATAGGTATCAAAGATGCAAAAAATTCCCTCCCTTAAAAATCACTTGTTTGAAGAATTTTTTACCCTCTTCACATTGAACGGCCCATAACTCGTAAAAGCATACAGCGACTTATGTGCCCTTTTTGCAGAGCAAGTCACATATTCCATTTTCCTTGCATAAGTGCCATTTGTTTCCTTCAAGTCATGCTCCCGGCTGTAATCGCCAATTTGGGCATCCAAGTGGCTGCCCAGGGGCAACAAGCCAATCTTCATCTTCTTCGTGTGGATCGTGTGGAGACTATAATAAACCCAATCTGCATCAGCCTTGGAGTGGTGTAGGCGACTCATCCCTCTAGTAGTAGAAAGTGTCGGTGTGACCCCTTTGGACAAAATCTTTTATCCAAAATAGAGAGTGAGACGGATGTGATATTGATGATACTATTAACAATCGGGTCAAACCACATCCAGAGTCTAGAATCACAGCTGTTAAACCCAAAATTCACAATGCTTTTCGTCAAGGTGGCCTGGGACGTACATGTACAATAGTTTGCAATAGCCCTATGTATTGTTTACGGCATGACATTGCAGTTTTCAGTGGGGGTCAACGCTTGCTATACTTTTGTGCAGAATGCCGACGTACAATCGGTTTTCGACCAAAAGAGTCAAATGTGCAGTTTTAGCCCTATCTCTCATGGAAGATAACACGTCATAGAAGATGATTACTGTGCAGGGGATTTTACTGGGGAGCCACAAGGTCGAAAAATGAGCATGGAAAATGCTACTGTGTTTTTCCCACTTTTCCTCGGATTTCCTCATTTTTAACTTCACACTATGCCATTGAAAATCGAAAAACACTGTACAAAGTCTTGTAAAGATTGGAATTTCCTCGTTTTTTGTTAATTCCAAGTTGCATGCCCGTTTTCCCCGTGATGCACTGCGGTAAACAGTATGTAACGTCATCAATACATAGGGTTATTGCAAGCTTTGGAAACAGCAGTACATGTACATGTATGTGATTTTAGCAGCCCATTGGAATTTTATCGATCTAATCTCCCTTTCCATTAGAAAAATACCTCCATTGGTTTCACAGTGTGTACAAAGAACCTGTGTACAATTACTGAAAGTGTATAGTCTGTGTTTACAGGAGGAACGGGCGGCATACGGTTCCCGTTACATCGGTTCCATGGTCGCGGACATGCATCGTACACTAGTGTATGGCGGAATCTTCTTATACCCGGCCCACAAGAAAAGTCCAAAGGGAAAGGTATGAGCACGACAAGTGGTTTTCGTAGATGCATGAAATGGTTGTAAAAGTACAAGTCTCGTTTTAGGGGTGTGTTTCACTATGTTGTGTGGGAACATTATTCCAGTCAGGAAATTGTCATTTGATTAGAACTTGTTTGTGACTTGTGAGATTCCTGTGGACACTCCAGCAGGCATTGTATGAAAGTTCAGTCAAAATTATGTCGCCAGAGAATGCATTATTGTGAGATTTCCACAATAGAAAAACGCATTCTGATGAGTTGGAATGAGTTCTCAATTTTCTTTTTTTGATTGCACTTATAGACTGTGTTGGGACATTAAAATTTGAAGGTTTGCATGTTGAAGATAGCAGTAAGGTAAACATTTGTGGTAGCACCATGTGGCAACTCTATAGAGGAATCCCACAACGACGAATTTAGTGCCGATCTGTGCACTTCCGCGTTTGAAAACGAGGATCTCAATGTCACAGTAAACAACTTTATGCTAATCGTGCGCCTGTGCTGCCTTTTATGGTCTGATTAATTCATGCATGAATGTGCTGAAAAGCGTTGTTTTGTTTGCCACTGACATTCTCGCTTTCAACCCGGAAGTGCGCAGAAACTCCTCTATTGTGAGTTGGTAGGGTTCTGAATAGAACCGGGGGAACTCAACGTTTCGGACGGTGTACTGCCCCGTCGTCAGGAGACTGTCTCCTAACGACGGGTAGAGTATTGTAACGAAATCCAATTAGATAACACCAGTTGGGATGGTAAGACCGAACGAATAAAAAAATATATAATCTAAAAAAAAGAAATCAATTTCAAAAGACAAATCGACTTGCCAGAATCATGCTGTATTCCGGCTTTATTTCGCCACTGGCTTTTATACATGTCTAATCTTAATATTTACATCAGATGACAGGTTTCGATATTAAAGTAAATTCACAAAAGTTATTAATATGTCCGCACCCGCACTCCCGGCGAATAATTATAAAAGGACCGATCATGGAATCCGGCCACACTGCGGGCCCCGACAAAGGCCCGCTCTCCAAGGGCGGCGGCACATGGGACGATGGCCAAAGCCCACGCTCTAAGTGTAAACACTAGAGGTGACGGCAGAAGCCAACGCCCCAATTGCAACCACCCCAGAGGCGACTGCAAATGTCTAAGCCCACAGCAGGACCACACCCAAGGTAGAGGTAAATTCCCACCCTCTATAACCACTCCAAAATAATCATCTCCAGGGTACAAGTAAGACAATATAATTAACAAGGCTGGCTGGAGTGGGGTCCCAAAGGGAAAACAAAATTAACTTACGAAATTAACATCGAGCCATGCAGTCCCCGCAGTGTACATTTCTCCGATACCAAAAGAAAACTACATTACTATATACAACACAACACACCAAGACTAGAGTGTGTCCGGTCACAGAATCCCTTCAGTCTAAAAAAAACATGGGCTTATATTAGGGATCTGAATCCACCCAATACAATACAATACAATACAATACAATACATTTCATTTCATCCAATCAGAAGTGCCCAATGATCAGTGGAGTGATACTACCACTGACCATAGAGCAAGGCACTGACCAATGAGAAGAAAAGAAACTATGCAATGACCTGGCCATTAGGCCACTCCCCAAGCCAGCCAGACTTGTGGAATGTATGGAATTTAAGGCATTTCGTAACACTATGCTGTCCAAAAAGTTGGGTTTATCTTGGTTCTTTTTAAAATCCTACAAACTCACAAAAGAGTTGCCACATGGTGCTACCACAAATGTTTACCATGTTAATACGTATAATACACATTAATTTATGCTATTTGTCATTGTATTCAATGTCCACTCTTTTCAGTTAATGTTGCCATACACGCTTAATCATTTCATATTCAAGATAGCAGCCAGAACAGACCTTTAAAAAAAATTTTTAAAAGACCACATTTGTCTGTCCCCAGCTGCGGCTTTTCTATGAGAGTAACCCCATGGCGTACATTGTGGAGCATGCCGGTGGCTTGGCCACTACCGGTCAAGAGAACATTCTGGACATCCAGCCGACCAGCATCCACCAGCGCTGCCCAGTCATCATGGGCTCCAGCGAAGACGTCAAGGAATTCCTTGCAATCGTGGAGAAACACAAGAAATAGATGAGACCTCCTTGAGGTGTGGGTGGGTTCTAGACAATTTAAGCTAAACGCTAGTTTTGAATTCAAACTAGAATTTTTGTTCTATTCACTTCATTGTCTTGCAATCGATGCTACTGTGTGCTGTTGAGTATTCCAAACAGGACTCCTTGTTGCTCACAAACTAGACCTGAAATACCATTATTAATAATTATGCAACACCTGAATAAATCCCTGCCATCTGATTGGTGGATCGTTGATCACGTGCATTGAATTATTCGTACCAATGCACGGCGCAGCCCCACCGCAAAAATAGAAGTTCCATTCAACGGTGAATAGAACTTCCATTGCACAGTCACACCATCGGTCGTGCTCTGATGACCAGTCAGATGACAAGGATTTATTCAGGTGTTGTATAAAACAAACAATGAATGTTTCACGTTCGTGCAATGGAAAGAATAATTTCATTCAGTAACAGAGATGGAATTTTCCATTCCACTCCGCTCTGCCTTGTGGAATGAAACATTGCATCTGTGACCTCATAAGATTATTCTTGCCATTGCACTCAGACATTCATTATTTGTATACTATTCCACTTTCAATCCCTTGGATGTGATTTCCTATTCAAAATGGACATGAGGATTAAGAGGATGTGATTTTAACAATGATGGTCCAAAATCACACCCTACTCTATTTTAATATCACATCTGAAGCCTGTGAACTATTATCTCACCCTGACAAAGAGTACATTGTGACTTCTGGGTTTAACAGCTTAAACCGCATTGTGATTCTGGACTCTAGATGTGATTTTGGACCCTCATTGTTAAAATCATTCTCTTAATCCTCCTGTCCATTCTGAATAGGAAATCACATCCAAGGGGTTCATAGTGTTCTTCGTCCAAATTTAACCAAAGGATTAAAAGTTTGTTTGTTTGTATGTTTTTGTTTTCTTTATAAACCTAAGATGCAGTAGCACAACCAGGGTTTTTCTTAGAGGCGGGGCTCACCTCTTTTTGTGCAAAATTTTCAAAAAAGTTAATTAAAAAATAAAAGTGGGGGAATTTTCTGATGTTGGTTGTGCCAGTGTAATTACAGTCGACTCTCGTTAATAAGAGCTCGGTTAACACGAGATCTCGGTTAAGACGAGAATTTTCGTTGGTCCCGACCGAATTGTGCACATTCCTATCCAGGGAGAAAATATTATTAATACGAGCTCTGGTTACGCGAGAACTCGGCTGAGACGAGCATTTTTTGCGGCCCGATTGAGCGCAAATACATGTATTGTTATCTATTTTCCCACAAACATTTTGGAAAACAACCTGTCAATAGCGAAGCCATTCAATTTGAAAAATTATTGTAATTAATGTTGGTTAATTCTGCACTGCAGTTTTCACTCCGCGTACACATCACCTGTTTGTGTCTCATGCCGCTATGATAATCGCAGTCATAATGCTCGCTAATCCTGCACTGCGGTTTTCACTCCACGTAGACATCGGCTGTTTGTGTCTCATGTGTTCCGCTAGAGGGGGCTATTAAAAGGTGGACAATGGGCGTTTGCGGTTCCCGTGCCACTATAGAGGGGTTTGTTCATGGTCGCTTTCATGCCGCCGGAACACCAAAACAGCACACTTGCATTCGTTCCCTTCCAGCCAGCCGAAAAAAAGTAACCCCGGCAACAACGAAAAGGCAATCATGAAACTGAATGTTTGGCGCCCTCTTTTGTTCAGTAATATCAATCCTGTTTGTAACTCGAAATATTTAATTTACCCACATGATTATAAATCAATTCTTTAGCTTATTAATCCCCGATAGTCGCACCCCAACATTTCGACAAATTTTACCGTAAAACTAGTCATTGATAACCCCCACGATCGAGAAACACCCTCTGTTGTCCACAAAAAAATGCACTGGTTTCCTCCTTTTTTGTGCCTTATGCTAGTTTCCGGGATGGTTACCAACTAACAAGAGCCCGATCAAGATTTGTGTGCGTGATTGAAATACTTAATGTAGTGATCAAGGCAGCTCCAATCGCCCGGTCGGCGAACTCCAGCGGTCTTGTTCTTGTGCTCAGGTGTCGTTTTATTAAAAATCCTGCTTGCAACATTTTCATAACCAATATAAAGCACTACAATTTTATCAACATGATGTGCGTGGCATTTACATTGTGTTTGGGGCCTATCCAGACGTCACATGTATACACAATAAAGGGGGAAAACCTGCAGCCCGGATAGGACGAGAGCCCGGATAATACGAGATATTTGCGTAAGTCCGGAGTACTTGTATAATTAACGAGAGTCGACTGTATGTTGGTTTTTTTCATTTTGGACTTGCTAACCCTCCCCCTCTCGGGTTGTGCCACTACAAAGGCTTTCTGCTGTCTGCCATGCAGATGAAATGATAATTGCTGAAGTGAAATTTGTCTTGATAGTCGTAGCCTATAGGTTGAGTTAATCATGCCATCTGTCTGTGGTGGGGAAATATTTTAGAATACATTTAGGTCCAAGGATCATTTGCAGGAGGGATCGATCAGTGCCACCCTTCTGGGTGAGGCTAGCTAGCTAGGTCTATTGTCAAGTGTTCATCTTTACGTGGCTCCACCATGCATGTCAAGAGTTACTGTTCTTTGTATGTAAACTCTGCGATACATTTACACCAGCAGTGAGTACAATTCAAAGATATTTTGAAGCGAGAACAGATTTATTTCCAATCGAAAGATAACAAGATACTACGTACAATTATTTAAGGGATTTGTGCCATTATTTCTACCTTATGTTGGTCAACCATCAACACTGCACGATGTACATGGTCTTGTACACCAAAAACGGCTGGAAGAAAGTAATCGTGATGAAAATAAGCCAGTGTGGTATGTCAATTAAGTAGTCCGGGTCCAAGGTTATTCGGGATAAAATTGCTGACGTAATGTCACCGATGTTATGCGAACGCCCATCTGATTGAATTGAATACGTGCGCGTTTTGTGACCACTTTGCTTGTTCATATGTGCGCGTTAGTTATCCGGAATGACCTGTGACCCATGTCCTTGTGCATATATGCGCAGTTGAAAATACCAAACTGGCTTATTACGTACTAACACAAAAATAGTAATGAAGTATTGTATCATCAGATGCATTTGAATGGGGGAATGTTGCTTATTTATAGTCTTTGTCGTCAGTGTATCCAAGTTTATTAAATCTTCAATCAGCCCCTCATTTTTGGGTTGCAATCTTGTATTCAATTTTCAAATTTTGATCAACATTTAAAAATGACTTGTCAAATATGCATATCTATTATTTATGATTAGTCATTAAAAGAACGCAACAGTTGCTTTAAACCTCTGTTCTGTTATTATTATAGTTTTGGCAACCTTTACATTACAAATTCTATCCCGTCCAGAGTCCAGACATCAAAGTAAGACAACTTCAGGAAGACAACTTAAACTGTACATGAACAATGAATACCAATTTAATGCTAATACTTTAACCCTTGCTCTATAGGCCTTTTCACACTACGAAAAATCTCGGTGTTGGACCCGGGTCCGACCCGTGTTGACTAGACTGACCTTTTCACACTGCAACATTTCAACACGGCACTGACCCGTGTAGAGCGCTCAACCCGGGTTGAAACTCAACCCTGCTCGGGAGGTGGGTTGAGAGCTCTCGACCCGTGTAGAGAAGTTGGACCCGTGTTGAAAGTCGTAGTGTGAACGTCTCCGGGTTGAGTTCGATCCGTGTAACCGTGGATCGGAGTGTGCATGCAGAGCACCACATACTAGGCTGTTCGATATGACGATATTTGCCGATGTTTCGGTATTATGTTGCTTTTTCAGTTTTTGCAGCGCATGGTTTCTCCAAGTGTGTATAGGCCTACGTTAAGTGTGTATTACTATAGTCTAGATTACTTTGCGCGAAATTATTTCCAATAAATTTGACGGCAGAATAGTACATAACGTATGGAGGAATAAATAAATACATTCTGTACTAAATGTGTCGTTTCTTTTATCGTTTAAGCCCCGACATGACTTTTCCGACATCTCCGCGCCGTATGTCGCGCACATTGCGTGCATTCGTATTCCATCGTTAGTGTAGTCTTGGTCAAATGCAAACAACCGCACTGAACGCTACCATATTATTACTAGTGTACAATGTACAATGTACAATGCAAACTTCGTCTCGAGAAAAGGCTACGTATGAGGGGGCCGGGGTTATTGCTCAATATGGGGAACCCCAAAAGTGCATCTGCGCGTGCGCGTTGCTTCGTCGCAAACAGCTGGCCTTGGCCGCCGGTCAAGTACAAGTGCGCGTGCAAGCATGGAGGAATAAAACACACTGGATACCTTTACCTCCGATATGTCGTAGAAAATGGGCCCCAAATCAGATAAAAGACCGACATGGAGTGAGGAGGATGATTTGGGCTGACGGCTCCATCCAAAGCCAGCTTCGGCGGAACGACCAGAATGCAGTATGGGGATTTTCCGATTCGACCCGTGTTGAACAGCCGGCCGTGTGTGTAGTGTGAAACGATCGCACAATACACGGGTCGAAACATTACACGTGTAGCAAAAATGCTGGCGCTGCGTTGAGTAGTGTGAAAAGGCAGCGTAATTGACCCGTGTTGAAATTTTAAGAAGTCTACAGGTGTCGGACCCGTGTAGATTTCAACACGGGTCGAACGTACATACATGTGTAGTGTGAAAAGGCCTTTTGAGTGTTGTTTATTGCAAGTCAGTGGTACATGCCAATGCACTCCAGCTGTAGTGCATTGGAGGATTCTGTGCTTTACCAGACAATTTCAAAGCTCCTACTGGAATGTATTGGAGGGCACTTGGGGGGGGGGGGGGGGGATTGCTGGTCATTGTTGTTGCTCACTTGACCAGCAAGGATTGATGGAAATTGCCATTGTATCTATTATTAGTAACTTTTTATAATGTTAAATACAATTTGAATTATTATAACATTATATAACATAACATCAACCTGGTGTTCCAAAAGTACAGTGTACCTGCATCACACTCCAGAGGATTATGGCATGTGGCTTTGCTTATCAGTGTAATACATTGTTTACTCATCACAGCATGACCAACAAGTTATCCTCCAATACTCCCCATTGAAATAATGTGACAGTTACTGGAGAACCATGCAATAAACAGGCATTTTTTTGGGGGGGGGGGGGGGGGGGGGAGCGAATATTGAAGTGCGTTAGAGTGTAAACAAGAGCAAGGGTTAAGTAACCAGCCAACAAAGTCTAATACCTTACCTATTCCATTACCCTCTGGAGTGAACTGTGGCATAAGAACCCAATGCGTTCAAAAGACCCTGCTAAAATCGAAACTTAATTCCATGTTTGGCACAGAAGACCTAAAAGTACAAATAAACGTTGGCTATTTGGCTTTGCTGGTGTCATTCAAATCCATTCTACCTTCTTGGATAGATACACCACATTGCACGTGTGGATATGCGTTAATGCAAATTGCCTAGAGATGTACATGGATTAAAATCTGGTCGGGGTTTTCACGTTTGGCGTTCATCCATGTAAATATTTAGGGAAATCCTGCCCCCCTCCCGCTCACTCCCTTTTATTACTTTGGATAAATATAATAGAGCACCGAAGTCTGATGTCAGTTGCCGCGGCAACTGGTTCCAAACACATGCAGTTTATAATGTATTCTGGTTCCAAACATTGCATTGATTGACGTCATCACTTCGGTACTCTATTGTCACCGGTGGTAGTACCTCCATCTGGTGTTCTTTTGTCCATAATTGCGTTTGAGTCGCTCACTATAGCAAACTTCTTTGTTCAAGTGCTCGGCCTAGAAAAAGTGGGAAAAGACGCCAAATTAAGAGGGGTACATTGCCGTGAAGGCGCCCAACTGGGCTAAAAGAAACGTTCGTCCTAAAATTGTATACCAGCAAGATATGGGACCAAGGGGTAGCCCCCTATTGTCCCTATACACACTCCAGACTATTGTTGCCTAACCATCCCCCTAAATATCTGAAAGGAATTCCTGAGATTCGGGAACACAATGATCTATGACCAACACAAAAGAGGGGAGGGGGGAGGGGGGAGGGGGGGGGGGGGGTTCCCCTCTCCCATATCTGGCTTCAAATGTAGAATTGATATGGCTGGAAAAACATTGAATAATGGAATACAATAATGTACACGACCATCTGTCGTATCGTAGTAATGTACAGGTAAATGAAAAAACGAAACGGGAACAAGAACGCCAGATGTGGTTGTATACAAAACTTGCCCAAATAGGTATAAATATTCAAATAATTTAGTCGATAGGTTGCATGTAGGTTCAACTGGAAATGTAGCAAACTGTCGCACTTTGTGTCCCGCATTCATGGAATGACCCTCGAGGGAATGGCAGTAGCGCCTAGGCCTCCTGTGGGCGTTTCTAAAACCCCTGGATTGGGCTCGGGCTTCGGTTTCGCGTAATTGTATGTCCCCAGATTTGGCAAGATCTTGGACACTGGTTTTGCTATATGTACATCAAAATATTACATTTTAATCCAGAGCCTGAGGCTGTTTATTTATTTACGTATTTAAGGCTTCAGGATTGCCAATGGGGGAATAGCTGGAGACCAAGCCCAAGCCAGGGTTTGAGAAACGCCCTTAGGGGAAACGACCAGAGTTTCCTTTTCGACTATTTGCCACAGTCTGGTTCCCTAACCCGAAGATTCCCTGACGTATATATCTTGGGTCAGGTAGTACCCCAC
This sequence comes from Hippasteria phrygiana, assembly GCA_037893225.1. Taxonomy (NCBI): domain Eukaryota; kingdom Metazoa; phylum Echinodermata; class Asteroidea; order Valvatida; family Goniasteridae; genus Hippasteria; species Hippasteria phrygiana. The sequence continues at coordinate 66,505 of JAZGUH010001186.1, forward strand.
GGTTTATAATAGGTCATGACGTGCAGTATTAGTCCAAGTGACGTCAGTGGCATCATACAAATTTAATATTCTTGCAAAATCCAGTTGGCAAAATACTGCAAGAGTATGGCATTGATTTTTCAGTTTTTATGTAGGCCCCCCTATCATTGGGAAATCAAATTCCAGGATCTGCAACGGGCCTGAGCGACATTTTGTTATTGGCGGCTACCCGACCTGTATATGATGCACGGTATGGGGCAGTGTCTCTATACTCTATACACTCTCCATACTATTGTTACCTAACACATCCCCCCTAGAGATCAGAAACGGATTCCTGAGATTCTGGGAACACAATGACCAACACAAAAGGGGGGGGGGGGGATCCCCTCTGGCCCATATCGTTTATTATATGCATAATTATGATGCCCGATATGGGGCAGAGGGACCCCCCCTTTTGTGTAGACTGAGTATCAGACGTTGCATGCACTGCATTGCATTGCATATCAACGTCTGATATATGCGGACATGCTAATTCATGCGACCCCGCGCGCCAGCCAATCGGAGTTGACTTTGCAAACTTGTGACGTCATTTCGATCAGAAATGTGGACGAAGGTACTGATTGGTTGGTAGGTGTCAGCTGACCCAGTTTCTCTGTTGTATTTATCACGGCGCGTATGTAGCATGCGATAGCAGTTATAAAATAATTCAAATACGCAGTACTATACTACGCACAGTACAACTGCAACATGATTCCGTGCGCGTGCAGAAATGTTTACATTTCTCAAAGATATGCATATCCGGGGCGCGTTACGTGTCCGGGTAGCAACACGCGCCTTGATCAGCGGTTTCCCGAAGGTCCAAAAAAACGAGCAGGCTGATTGGTCAAAATCTAGAGGTCAAGAGGCGGTTGTCTTGCATAATTAATTGCCAGATTTGCACACATATTATAGACGCTCGTCGCGTTTTTCACGAGCGGCTATTCCATAGACTACCTTTTGTGTTGGTCATTGTGTTCCCAGAATCTCAGGAATTCTTTACTATACGGAAGCGTATTTAGGACATGGCCAAAGAAAATTCCCGTCACTATTTCGCCCGGGCGTATTAGTATTTCGCCCAGGCGGATTAGTATTTCGCCCGGGCGGATTAGTATTTCGCCCGGGCGGATTACTATATCGCCCGGGCGGATTAATCGGAACATATGCTATAAATGGTTTCGCCATTTCGACAGTAATCCGCCCGGGCGAAATAGTAATCCGCCCGGGCGAAATAGTGGGCGCGAATTTTGTTTCGCCATAATTTGGCTAAATACGCTTCCGTACTTTTCAGATGTCTAGGGGTGATGTGTTAAGTAACAATAGTCTGGAGAGAGGGACAAAAGGGGGCACCCCTCTGCCCCATATCTAGTCTTGGTTCAAGACGACAGTGATCGAATAATGGTCGTGCAGCGTCGCGTTTATTCGTTCCGTGCAGTGCGCCCTCTGACGGTACGATTAGACCAACTCATTGGCTCGCACTATCGTCTTGGGAATCCTGCATCAGCGGTTTAACTTTTTCTTTGGTTCCCTAGGAAAACCTAGGGAGAAATAATCAGCGATTCCAAAACGAGCATGCATATGAATTATGTGATGACCTGAATATATTAACGGGTCGGGATCTCGGGGCTAAAATGTAAACATGCATGGCCCGGCGAGCCACACTGTCAAGTCACCGAGCACGCAATATGCGATTATCGCACAACAACTGTGACTGGGAACGACCGTTTCGTGTGTTCATCTATGCAGGAAGGGTTTGTGTTTTTCATGGTGTGTTTACCGACTGTGTTCGGTAAACACTAAATTTGTGAACCTGTGCCTCTCTGTTCTGATTTCAAAAACAACTTCGCCTCCAATTTCCAAATCACTCGTCGCAGCCTAGAAGTATCATACATGACAAAACCTCTCAAGTTGGCTTTGGATAAAGCCTGACCGACGAGGTGCTGAAGAAGGACGCTCAGGGCCAGTATTAATTCGGTTTGTTTTTAGCAAGCCCCCGAGGCCCTTTTTAGCAGCCGATCGAGGACGGGAATTCTTGCAGTCCGGGAGCCATATGTCTCAGTACAATCGGGGTACGAGCTAGGCTACTCATGGCGAATCTTACATCCAGTTAGAGAGGTTGGGGTAAATACGTAGGAAAGAGTGGTTTGGGCAAATATGAATGGAAATAGGGATATTTAAAACCATCATAAACCATATATTGAACTTAATTTCAGAGTACGAATTTCACTTTAAAAAATGCGTCCGTGATTCTCGACAGTGCTTTTGAGTATTACTTGTGACATGAATCACACATGTGATGCAGAAGTATAATCCCCAACGATATCCCCAATAAAACCATCAGCGTTTATTTAACAGAGAAATATGTTTTGCATGTTTAAGTTCCTTCTAAGGATCTTAGTATACAACTACTCGGCTACGCGTAGTAGGCCTATATACGATCTTCGGTTTCTTCCCATCACAAACCTATCGCCGCGTATGATGTCATGGGGTCGCCGACTGATTGACGCGCCATGTTGTTCGAAGGTTAATATTTGCATATTACAGCCGCGCCCACATTTTGCAGGATTCCCAAGACGACGATCGTGCGAGCCCATGAGTTATTCTAATTGTACCGTCAGAGGGCGCACTGCATGGAACGAATGGCGACGCTACACGATCCATTATCGATCACCACGTCTTGAACCAAGACTACCCCATATCGTGCTGGGTATACGGACCTAATATTCATCAGAAATAGTCAGAATATTTTGGTCTGGGAACCAGACTATATTTGCCATTGAACAAAAATACATAAATGAAGCCACTGAATGCCTACCTACCTACATGCAGATGTAACCGACATCGAATTCGGATACGCAGGAAGGGTCAGGCTCCCTTCCGAGGATTTCTGCCAAGCGGAACGAGCAGGCCCCCGGGCTCCGTTTGCAGAACTCGTCCAGCTTGGCTCTGAGATTGAACTTCATGTAGTAGTCGCAGCTGGGGTTGCCGTAGCCATCGTCGGACAGATAGAAGAAGGCTGAGTCAACCCAGGGGGTGGAGGGGCAGGGCAGCTGGACGAACTGATCCAGTTTGTAGCGAGCATCTGGAAGTAACATACGATAACACGACGATTAGGCCAAAGCACACAAACCGATGGACTAATTCGGGTAGGAGGCGAAGTGGCAATTCCTTCCGCATCAGCAACCTTGAGCCTGGTATAGGGGGAAAATTGGCACACGGACCAACCCCACAAAAAAACTTTCGCCCGGTTAAGGCAAAATGGTGCATGGCTATCCCTCACCAACTTTGACCCGTTTAAAAATCAACAATGTACAGACTTTGAGTGATACATTTGAGGAAGATTTTCCCGGTTAACTGGTATTTGATTTAGTCGAATCATAAGGCTGCAATTTGCTTTTACCCATAATGCTATACAAAAATACAGTATCCGTGGAAAGAAGGAAAATATCCATGCAGCATCTAAGTGCTTGTTTTCTGTTTCAAGTCAACGGAAGATGGCGTGCTTCAACGCTTCGAAAATCCTTCCATCAGTTTATGCAAGGGGCCGCTGTTTCGTTTGGTAAAACAAGGAACAACTATAATAGGCATTACATGACTAAAATCACTCTCTCAAAATATCCCACCAACAATGTTTTAAAGAATGATTGGCTAGGAACGGACCCCAAATAAGCTATTTAACGTGAACGTCCAGTCAAATTTGAAACTTTATCCAAGAAAATAGAGAGAAGCTTGATAATTTGTATATTTGTACACAAGGCTATGCGGGACACATCGACACAGTGGACACTGCTAGTGGTTTAATGACATCATGCATTGGGTCTTAAATACGAACACTAACCTTTCATAGCAGACAACCAAAATGTTGAAACCACACCCTAAAATACCTGCAAAGGAGGTTGAATGTCCAGTAACACGGAGAGAAAGCTGCCCTACACACGTTCGAGTCATAAATCATGTATATGGTTCCTTTAAACTTTGAAACTAATACAACATTATTTCTATAGATAACTTCTTTGAGTCCATTCTCCAGGAGACAAAAATTGACTACCTGCATGTATTTGTTGAAGTTATTTTGAGAATTTAAGGAAATTGACAAGATATAGAGTGGGGTTTCAACATGTCACGTTCTCCTAAACACTAGTAGATCGCTGGTTTACTGGAAGTCGCAGAGTCAAATCCCACTTTTGTTAATTTTCTTTTAGTACCCTACAAAATAATGGAATTAGGCCTACCGAATCAGATTCCTTCGTAGATTATTTTGAATAACATCGTCCTGAAAACCTTGCCAAAAATACATACTTCAGGCCTGAAACAGGATAACAACTGCTGAAGTTAGTATGAAATCACAGTTGCAAATTGTTGTAATAGGCCTACTCGTGAACAAAGGTAATTTCTAAATACGTACGCGTGGCATCCATCATCGCGTCAGTAGAGATGATTCCAGCAACCAAGAACAAGCAGATTGAGCGAAACATCGTGAAATTGTAGCGGGAAAACAACCACTATAGCGAAGACTTCAAAATGCGAACTTTCCTCCACTATCACTTCGCAGATTTTGGACAATCGTGGCCCATGGCTCTCGTTTTATCCATGTGTGCCTCCCGCAGTTACCTTGTTGCTCCCGCTCTGTAGCATTGGCCAGCCAATAGGCTAGCTGCAAGTTATTCCCGCGACGCCTGCAGTTGAGCAACTTGGACCAATCAGAATCACACAATGTATAAACATTACGGTAGGTAGAAAAACCAAGATGGATTTATATATTCCTTTGGTCAATGGATTTGTTTAGTAACTCGATGCAGCCTCATTGTCCTGTTTATTTTGCGACCACTTAATATTTCTTCCTGTAGCAATAAAGGCATCTGTCACTTTGACCAATTATTCCCGAGTGAAAATGCCATCGATAAACGATGAAATGCAGCCTCGATAAAAAAGTGAAAATGTACATAGTAACCCGATGCACACGTACACGTTATGTTGTTGCATTTGTACCTTTATTTCCTCTTGATTTTATCTGATTTTAGTCATCCACAGTTTATGAAATGACCTCTTGGTGTTTCTGAAAATAATCAATGGATCTGTCATGACGGGGCCATTTCATATGTGTTGCTAGATAAATCATGAAAGATATAATGCGACATGCGATTCATTGTTAATGTATTAAACAAAGTGCGGTTTAGTGACGTGGGCTATAGTGGCAGCACTTATCCTCTTTTTTTGGTGGGTGGGGGGGAGGGGGGGGGGGGGGGGGTCCTATATACTGAACTGATTGAAGAGCCTTGCCAAAAGGTTACTCTGTGCCACTTGTCCACTTTATTTTGCTCTATGAATCTTTCCCTTTTCTGTGATAATTTGGCTTTTAATATTCTTACAAACGTACCAACATGGTTGCGTATTGCTGATTTCATCTTTATGTTCGGCTATATATACACTGTAAAAAAAAAAGGCCCGCAATTTTACGGTAAATTACCAGTAAAACGGGTTGCCAACGAAAAACCGTGAGATTACGGTGAGTTACGGGATTTCCCGTAAAATGTCTCTAGTAGGCTTGAAGCAAAAACGGTAGAAAACCTTAAAAATCACGGGAAATGCACAGTAAATTGACGGGAACTTTTTACTGTGTGGGTTGCCATTAATTAACTGCAAATTAACAGAAATGAATGAAGTGGGAACCAGACTAAACGGAAGTAACTTACGTACATTACTATGTAGAATGTACAAATGCTTACGATAATCTACCAAAGACTACAAACTGAATGATGTATACCCAGCACTATATGGGGCAGAGGGGTACCCCCCTTTTGTCCCTATAGCCTACACTATCCAGACTATTGTTACCTAACGCACCCCTAGACATCTGAAAATAATTCCTGAGATTCCGGGAACACAATGACCAACACAAAAGAGGGGGGTTCACTCTGCCCCATATATCGTGCATCATAATGGATGATGTTGCGCTTCAGCTTTTATTTAGCGTACCCACCCCCGGCCCCCATAATAAAGTCATGGCTTCCCATGAACAATTTCAATAGAATAAGATTCCTCACCTATATTTGTAAAACAAATCTAAATTCTATTGTGGATTGTAAAACATATTTTGGTCCAAAAAGTGCATTTTTTGACTATAAACACGGCAATTTAACCTGACTTTTGTGAACACAAATTTCCTCATTTCTGATTGGTCGTGCAATGTAATGAGTGGCCTTTTACTGGTTTTTCCCGTAAAATGCAACGCGCAGTCCATTTACGGCTATTCGCCGTTAATATTTCACCGTAAAAATACGGAAATATTTTAGGGTCGTGGGAATTCGACGAGGGCAGTCTGCCATGGATAAGGATAAACAAAAATAGCAACTTATAAAAGGCCACGTAAATATGATTTTTATGACATTGATGCAATGTAAATTTCCGGGTTCTTTTCTAGCGAGTTCTTGCAAAATATTGGTAGGCCTATTTATGTTAAGGCGCAAGTTAAACAAAAATTAGCGTCCGGTTTTTGTTTTAAAGGAGGAAGGAGCTAGGGGCTATTTTTTTGTATTTGTTATTTTTAAGATGGCCGTCATTTTTTTATACATTTCCGACAACCGTAGGTTTTTCCACTGTTCTAAGACACAAAAATGAAAGAGACATGTTGGACATCAACATAATTGAACATGTTTACAGTTATTGTAATAGTATTAGTAAGCTTGTCTTCTATTTTCCGATGAATTGTTGACATTTTCGAGGGTTTTCCACCTCATTTTCCACTGATAAAAATAGAAATAAAATCCAGGCGGCCCCCCAAAAGGAAGCGGGCTCGGACGCTATACATGGCTCTGGCTTATCTGGATTAAAATATAAGACTTTGATGTACATGTATCAAAACAGTGTCTCAGATCTTGCCAAATTTGGGGACCTAAAACTACTAGTATGCGAACCTAGCCAAAGCCATAGAAGAAACCAGGGTTTTAGAAATGGCCATGGTTTCCCTGATGTCGGCATAGGCCTATACTATCGTGGCCCTGAAGGGTCATCGCAGATTTCTGCGCAGATTTCTGCGATGTTTTACATTATTGCAGATTTCTGCGCAGACATTTGCGATGTCGCACATTAACCGCACATTTTTTGCGCAGATTTCTGCGATGTCGCACATTTTATCGCACATTTATCGCAGATTTCTGCGCAGATATTTGCGATGTCGCACATTTTATTGCAGATTTCTGCGCAAATTTCTGCGATGTCGTACATTAATTGCAGATTTTTGTGCAGATTTTTGCGATGCCATACATTTTATCGCACATTTTATCGCAGATTTCTGCGCAGATGTCGCACATTCTATCGCACATTTCTTTGCGATAAAGAAGAAGCTGTAAGAAACGATATCATTGCAACCCACGTTGAAGAACTTGATGTGGACACAGACATTCTCTGGGTGAAATTGCAGATGGTAAACTTCAAACCTGTCTATATACAACCAAAGCTGGGTGCAGAGCCTCTGTGTAAACTGCATGACTCCTTATCCAAAATTGACCTCTCCAAAAAATCCCATTATTTGGCTTGGTGGAGATTTTAACGTTCCTGATATCGACTGGGCTATTCCAACCAGGAAAGCAGCTGCTGAGTGTATCTACAGTGATGAGATTACATCTACACTCTTCTTGATATAACTGGTGACTTTTCCTTACTTGCTACTGAAGTTAACCATGTCCATCAGACTAGCGTATCAAGTGCTTAACATCCTGCAACTTTTTCTTGTGACAAATCCTGATGCGTTCCCACCCATTGTCACCAGTCCATCGGACCACTTCATCCGTGATGGCTGATCCAAAGCTGAAACCATCGACCTAAAAAGCTCCTCGTCGGAAAGTTTTCAAGTTCGATAAGGCAGATATAGACCTTTATCATGCTGTCACCATCTTTGTCTTGTTCCCTGTATGCATTAGCAATTATGAATAGTGATTCCAATAGTTGAATAAAGGTGCCAGACTATTTTTCCTTCCAGCCTCGGTTTGGTTACATTGATTTTAATAGGAGATAAACAAGATGGCTGTACCATGATAAAGGTCTATTGTGGGGCTTAGACATAATATATTCTCCAGCACATTCCTGCAGGAGGCAGATAATTTATCACTGGAAGAAAATTGAAGTAGTTTTGAGTCAACTACCCTGAAGGCTACAGCTTTCATTCCATCATCTTACAAAACTGTGTGAATAGACCAATGAAGCGTATCATCAGGAGGAAATATCGATCTTTTTACAAGGCTATTAGAGATCCAACACTCATCGTAGCTGGGAACGTTACCGCTCTCTAAGAAAAGCTGTCCAGAAAGAACTGAGGAAAGCCGAACACAATCACTTATCTCTTGATTCTCTCTGCACAAACTCTAACAAGTTTTGCTCTTATATTAAAAGCAGACGCCAAGATTATGCTGGTATTGCAGCGCTTTGGGATGGCCAAAATCTTGTTAGCTCTGCAGGGGAAAAAGCCGATACTCTTAGCAGATAAGCAAAGCAAGTAAATGCTGTCAGTGTTATGAAATTCCCCTCACGGAATGTATATACGCCCTCATTAGTGGTATGTACTACCGGCGAGGCCACGCGCCACTTATTTGCATACACGTGCGACCTCGGATGACCCTAATTTGTTTATGAATGGGTCAGATTTGTTTACGCCAAGCCTATGTGCCAGAAGGTTCTGTGTGTATCTCGAATACCGAGTAATTGTATTCGGGGCTGTGTAGAGGAGTATATTTAGATGTGACGTTATTGTATAAGATCTTTTCTTAATTCTACACTGATCTGTTAAGTTATATATTGTATAAGATCTTTTCTTAATTCTATAAACCCTGTTGATTCTCGAATATTCTCATTATTAAATCACATTGTTTCTTTGTTCTTTATATCAGTGTGATCTTGTTTGATTTCTTTGTTGCATCTGAGAAAATTCAGGCTTTTTTCCAGTAATTTCTATTTGCAGACCGTAACACAGACAATACAAATCTGTCTTCACAAAGGAAGCTTCCGGTTCATTACCTTAGATGAAAGGTAATAAACTTCCGGTTGCGCCAACTCTGAAGATAGGAAATGAAGGCATCCTCAATCTGCTCAAAAATTTGTCTCCTCATAATGCACGTATCAAATTGTAATCCTGGCCCCGGGGGACCCGTGACTTTGGAAAAAGTAGCCGGGACGTAGCCGGGGATGTCAAAAAACCGTACCCCGCTATAGCCGGGATAACGGGGACTTTGCCAAGGTTGTACAGTTGCCCCGCCCTACCAGGACAATAGCGGGGACTTTGCCCGGATGTACACATTGTTTCCCCCACCCCGCCGGAGCATTATCCGGGACATACCCGGGGATGTCACATCGAGAAATACAGGGATGTAGCGGGGAACGTAGGCCTTTTGCCGGGAAAGTTTCGGAGTTCAACCTGAAAAATCGTTGATTTGCTCGCGATCGAATCTGTCACGGTTCACGTATCCCACTGCCACTCATCAGCTTTTGAGTCATTTCGTACCGTAATAGGCATCTTAGCCGGCTTATAGCCGCTATAATTTCGGCTTCCATTTCTTAGCCGTCAATACATTTTGATATTTTATAGCAAATTTGTTTTCTTTCGGGCAGGCCAGAAGCAAGGATGAATATTTGGGGAAGGTAGGGCCTTCCAAATCACGGGAATTACAAAAGTTGGACCTTCATAGATTTATTCCTGCTACAAAACATTTCTTCGCCACCAAATGGTTTATGGATGATCTTTGATAGACTCAAAGCTTTGATTTAAACTAGTTTAGCTCGCCAAAAATAAGTACAACCGTATATTGAACATTTTGTGTGGTTATTGATTTTCATGATTTTGTATTTGTTTAAAAATATAAATGGTCATTCGTCACTATTTGACACGATATTAAACACTGAATATGCCAGTCATATTCCACTAATGACGACAGTTTACTAACCTGTAAGTATTTGCGAAACAACTAAAATGAGATACCACTAGACTGCCTACAATATATTAAATATTCAGTTGATGGGTGATCCTGCCCGGCAGACAGGGCCGGGGTTGTGCGGGAGCTTTGAAATAATGCCCCGCATGCCGGGGCCGGGATCGTGCGGGGGTTGTAATAAATGCCCTGCATGCCGGGGCCGGGATCGTGCGGGGGTTGTAAAATAATGTCCCGCATGCCGGGACCCGGGTATAGCCGGGGATGTACACAAAACAAGTGCCCCCGCCTGCCGGGCGGTAGCGGGGACATGGCCGGGGCTATCACGCTGGGCCAATTTGACATCCCCAGCCATGTCCCCGCTAGTCCTGGGTCCTTTGGGGCATAGGTGCATAAGGCTCCGGGCCTTGACGAAATTTATCCATTTGTGCTGCAAACGTGTGCCCATGAGATCGCCCCAATGCCAATACTTACCAAAATTGTCAATCAAAGCATCACCACTGGTACATTACCAACTATAAAAGCTATAAAAGGGAGAGTCGCACCAGTCGCCCTCCACCACCCCCTCCCCCTCCCCCCCCCCCCCCCCCCCTCCCACCACTGAAAATTCCGCAAAGGCAGAAAATAATAGCATTATACAAAGCAAAATCACTGTAAGCCCCCCCCCCCCCCCTCTGTAACATCCAGCCCCCACCCCCCCCCCCCCCCCCCCCCCCGAGACAACCCTGGCTACGCCGCTGAGTCGCACAGACAGCCAGCGCAACTACAGGCCTGTCTCGCTTACGGTCTAGTTTGTTGTAAAGTGATCGTGAGTATGTCATCCATAGTCACGTAATATGCGTTATCTTGACCATCATAAGCGCTCAGTTATGCCCAACATGGCTTCCGTGCTAGGCGATCATGTAAAACCCAGCTACTGACAAACAGTCCACAGGATCTGGCAAGCTAACGAAGATATCCGCCAAGTTGACGCCATCGTATTATATTTCGCTAAAGCGTTCGACACTGTCTCTATTGTAGATTGTTGCACAAACTCCACCATATTTTTGAAGAGGTGGGATGATTTGAGATTTTGGAGTACATACCTTACTTTAATTTCTTACTTCAGTTGCACATTGATGAAAAATAAAGCGCTTGGACTTGTTACAAGTTAAATACAACTTGGTCCCCAATGCAGCGTGCACCAACTATTGGACTACTGTCTGCATATGCAGTGCTTATATTATGCTATTTATTATACATAAAAACCGAGCGCTTCTAATTCTCACAATCACTAATAGGATAACGTACGTAAAATTACCATGGACATTATTTTTTGCAGAATTTGTCTCCAGAAATTCTGAAGATTATCATACTTTTTTATCATTAAAAAAACAATTTGGTAGCAAATTCCAAACAGGTTTGGCGGCATAACTTAAAGATTTTTTTTATTCCTTGGTCGTGAGCCAAAAATAGGGTTGGTCGGAATTGGGAACCAGGGGCGGATCTAGCCCTTTCATTTAGGGAGGGGTTGTACCCGCCTACCGGTACAGTGTATTAATTGGCCAGCGGTATACCCACTGGTAACAATGATGTGGTTTAGCATTGCTTATCACAACTTTGCTCAGCGCCCCAAATTGGGGGGGGGGGGGGGGGGGGGGGGGGGTGGGGGGGTTGTAACCCAATAACAAGATCTCTTCGTGGTTTAAGGCAAATACGCTGTCTTTAAATCATGCCAAAACAAACTTCTCTTTTTCAGCAAGTTTGCCCATCCTCTATTAATCTTCCTCCTGTTACAATTGAAGATAACATCTCTATCTCCATGGTCTTTTCTGCCAACATTTTCTTGGTGCTTTTAGTGACGGTCGGATCATATTCCTTCTGTATTATTTCTCGAAACTCTGGTTATATATCTATAAGCAACGTCATTTTCTTCCAGTTTCGTCTCATATATGGCTCTTCTTTACAATACCCAAATCTACACCTTACTTCTCCTGCGAGCCACGAGATCAGTATTTTACTGTTAAGTGGGCAAACATTTTCATCTTCCACAAGTTCCTATAGGTCAGACATAGCCACATAATGTGGTAAGAGTCCCTTTAGCCTGGCTAGTTTCATGACCGAGCTATAACCCTGGAACTCAGTTGACCCCGCGCAGCATCTGTTTTGTGTATATTATCGGTTTTCCCGGTTAATTTCGCACTTCTGTCATTTTAAATTGTTTAAAAGAAAGTTTAATTTCGTCAAAGAGGGGTCACTCGCCCCAAATGTTGATTCCAATTTCGAAATAACACCACTAGATTTCACTTTCAGAGCATTGTAATTCACGAAAAAAACATTCTTATTCGTTCCATTTATCGTCATTTTCGTCTCACTCCGGGAATGGCGTTGAATTGGAAAAGCAAATTCGGTTTTTGTCATTCATTTTACCGATTTAATCATTCAATTTCGTCATTGAATTTATCGTTAAGATGGTTTTGAATTAGCTGTTATTTGGACGTCATTTTTGTTGTGATTCAAAATCAACTAAAAGGAATAGGCCGAAGAAATCAGGCATAAACATTTCGCAATAATTACATAACTCATTGTTATTTGACTTTCTCTTGTTAATTAGATTAAGGGCCAATGCTTTGTATACAAATTTATGGCATATAAATGCGGAACATAACTCGTGTTGTACGATGTTCATGTTCAATTCACAAGGGCGAAGAAAATTACCTGCGTAAAGATAAATAATGCAATGCATTTTAACAACATTTCTTGTTTTGATTTGAGTTTTATGTTCAATCACAAAAGGAAAATGAAGTAATGTTCTTTCTTCGTGAATTATCTTAATCTCCTCCCTAGCCAGGCATCTGGGTAGGTAGGTCTGTGTGTGGTTAAACCATCTCTGACACTTTTCATGAAGTAATGTTCTTTCTTCGCGAATTATCTTAATCTCCTCCCTAACCAGACTGCGCATGCGCGTGGAGTTGTGGAAGAGATGTGGGGCTCGACCATTTTTTGAAGGGGGGGTGGGGGGGGGGGGTCATCTTTTCTACATCGCGCAACGGTGATGTGTGCATGACGCGCTTTACACAGTGTTGTGTGTGTTTGAACATTCCTTCGGTTTTCAAATGAACAACGTGAACAAAATAATGACCATCGATCCAGATTCTGCTTTTTTCTGATTTGCATAAAATAAAAGCTCGCATTGGCCAAAAACAACATTAGACAAAATGCCAAATATCACTATATTTAAAGCCACTGCAGCTAGGGGTTGTGCCTATTTGGGAAAAGTCGTTAATATAATTTGATTTGTTGCATC
>JAZGUH010001187.1:0-40567 GCA_037893225.1 Hippasteria phrygiana
TAAATAGACGGTAACATGTACACAGATGTTGGCCGGAAAGAAAATAAACATTGCGAGGTTTGAATTTTCTCCACAAGTGTTAACTCTAAGAAGCCGCCGATAATTGCAACATGTAGCGCCAGATCTAAGCTATCCATACATGTCAAAATTACTGAATTTGGTTGATATTTCATGCAATTATGAATGAGTAAAGCAAGTCCATACCCCAGGGAATTTGACAGGCATGGAGCAATAAATAGAAGGTAATATGCACACAGATGTTGGCCGGAAAGAAAATAAACATTGCGAGGTTTGAATTTTCTCCACAAGTTTTAACTCTAAGAAGCCGCCGATAATTGCAACATGTAGCGCCAGATCTAAGCTATCCATACATGTCAAAATTACTGAATTTGGTTGATATTTCATGCAATTATGAATGAGTAAAGCAAGTCCATACCCCAGGGAATTTGACATGCATGGAGCAATAAATAGACGGTAACATGTACACAGATGTTGGCCGGAAAGAAAATAAACATTGCGAGGTTTGAATTTTCTCCACAAGTGTTAACTCTAAGAAGCCGCCGATAATTGCAACATGTAGCGCCAGATCTAAGCTATCCATACATGTCAAAATTACTGAATTTGGTTGATATTTCATGCAATTATAAATGAGTAAAGCAAGTCCATACCCCAGGGAATTTGACATGCATGGAGCAATAAATAGACGGTAACATGTACACAGATGTTGGCCGGAAAGAAAATAAACATTGCGAGGTTTGAAATTTCTCCACAAGTTTTAACTCTAGGAAGCCGCCGATGATTGCAACATGTAGCGACAGATCTAAGCTATCCATACATGTCAAAATTACTGTATTTGGTTGATATTTCATGCAATTATGAATGAGTAGAGCAAGTCCATACCCCAGGGAATTTGACAGGCATGGAGCAATAAATAGAAGGTAATATGCACACAGATGTTGGCCGGAAAGAAAATACACATTGCGAGGTTTGAATTTTCTCCACAAGTGTTAACTCTAAGAAGCCGCCGATAATTGCAACATGTAGCGCCAGATCTAAGCTATCCATACATGTCAAAAGTACTGAATTTGGTTGATATTTCATGCAATTATGAATGAGTAAAGCAAGTCCATACCCCAGGGAATTTGACAGGCATGGAGCAATACATAAAAGGTAATCTGCACACAGATGGTGGCCGGAAAGAAAATAAACATTGCGAAGTTTGAATTTTCTCCACAAGTTTTAACTCTAGGAAGCCGCCGATGATTGCAACATGTAGCGCCAGATCTAAGCTATCCATACATGTCAAAATTACTGCATTTGGTTGATATTTCATGCAATTATGAATGAGTAAAGCAAGTCCATACCCCAGGGAATTTGACATGCATGGAGCAATAAATAGACGGTAACATGTACACAGATGTTGGCCGGAAAGAAAATAAACATTGCGAGGTTTGAATTTTCTCCACAAGTGTTAACTCTAAGAAGCCGCCGATAATTGCAACATGTAGCGCCAGATCTAAGCTATCCATACATGTCAAAATTACTGAATTTGGTTGATATTTCATGCAATTATGAATGAGTAAAGCAAGTCCATACCCCAGGGAATTTGACATGCATGGAGCAATAAATAGACGGTAACATGTACACAGATGTTGGCCGGAAAGAAAATAAACATTGCGAGGTTTGAATTTTCTCCACAAGTTTTAACTCTAAGAAGCCGCCGATAATTGCAACATGTAGCGCCAGATCTAAGCTATCCATACATGTCAAAATTACTGAATTTGGTTGATATTTCATGCAATTATGAATGAGTAAAGCAAGTCCATACCCCAGGGAATTTGACAGGCATGGAGCAATAAATAAAAGGTAATCTGCACACAGATGGTGGCCGGGAAGAAAATAAACATTGCGAGGTTTGAATTTTCTCCACAAGTGTTAACTCTAAGAAGCCGCCGATAATTGCAACATGTAGCGCCAGATCTAAGCTATCCATACATGTCAAAATTACTGAATTTGGTTGATATTTCATGCAATTATGAATGAGTAAAGCAAGTCCATACCCCAGGGAATTTGACATGCATGGAGCAATAAATAGACGGTAACATGTACACAGATGTTGGCCGGAAAGAAAATAAACATTGCGAGGTTTGAATTTTCTCCACAAGTGTTAACTCTAAGAAGCCGCCGATAATTGCAACATGTAGCGCCAGATCTAAGCTATCCATACATGTCAAAATTACTGAATTTGGTTGATATTTCATGCAATTATGAATGAGTAAAGCAAGTCCATACCCCAGGGAATTTGACATGCATGGAGCAATAAATAGAAGGTAATATGCACACAGATGTTGGCCGGAAAGAAAATAAACATTGCGAGGTTTGAATTTTCTCCACAAGTGTTAACTCTAAGAAGCCGCCGATAATTGCAACATGTAGCGCCAGATCTAAGCTATCCATACATGTCAAAATTACTGAATTTGGTTGATATTTCATGCAATTATGAATGAGTAAAGCAAGTCCATACCCCAGGGAATTTGACAGGCATGGAGCAATAAATAAAAGGTAATCTGCACACAGATGGTGGCCGGGAAGAAAATAAACATTGCGAGGTTTGAATTTTCTCCACAAGTGTTAACTCTAAGAAGCCGCCGATAATTGCAACATGTAGCGCCAGATCTAAGCTATCCATACATGTCAAAATTACTGAATTTGGTTGATATTTCTTGCAATTATGAATGAGTAAAGCAAGTCCATACCCCAGGGAATTTGACATGCATGGAGCAATAAATAGACGGTAACATGTACACAGATGTTGGCCGGAAAGAAAATAAACATTGCGAGGTTTGAATTTTCTCCACAAGTGTTAACTCTAAGAAGCCGCCGATAATTGCAACATGTAGCGCCAGATCTAAGCTATCCATACATGTCAAAATTACTGAATTTGGTTGATATTTCATGCAATTATGAATGAGTAAAGCAAGTCCATACCCCAGGGAATTTGACAGGCATGGAGCAATAAATAGAAGGTAATATGCACACAGATGTTGGCCGGAAAGAAAATAAACATTGCGAGGTTTGAATTTTCTCCACAAGTTTTAACTCTAAGAAGCCGCCGATAATTGCAACATGTAGCGCCAGATCTAAGCTATGCATACATGTCAAAATTACTGAATTTGGTTGATATTTCATGCAATTATGAATGAGTAAAGCAAGTCCATACCCCAGGGAATTTGACATGCATGGAGCAATAAATAGACGGTAACATGTACACAGATGTTGGCCGGAAAGAAAATAAACATTGCGAGGTTTGAATTTTCTCCACAAGTGTTAACTCTAAGAAGCCGCCGATAATTGCAACATGTAGCGCCAGATCTAAGCTATCCATACATGTCAAAATTACTGAATTTGGTTGATATTTCATGCAATTATAAATGAGTAAAGCAAGTCCATACCCCAGGGAATTTGACATGCATGGAGCAATAAATAGACGGTAACATGTACACAGATGTTGGCCGGAAAGAAAATAAACATTGCGAGGTTTGAAATTTCTCCACAAGTTTTAACTCTAGGAAGCCGCCGATGATTGCAACATGTAGCGACAGATCTAAGCTATCCATACATGTCAAAATTACTGTATTTGGTTGATATTTCATGCAATTATGAATGAGTAGAGCAAGTCCATACCCCAGGGAATTTGACAGGCATGGAGCAATAAATAGAAGGTAATATGCACACAGATGTTGGCCGGAAAGAAAATACACATTGCGAGGTTTGAATTTTCTCCACAAGTGTTAACTCTAAGAAGCCGCCGATAATTGCAACATGTAGCGCCAGATCTAAGCTATGCATACATGTCAAAATTACTGAATTTGGTTGATATTTCATGCAATTATGAATGAGTAAAGCAAGTCCATACCCCAGGGAATTTGACATGCATGGAGCAATAAATAGACGGTAACATGTACACAGATGTTGGCCGGAAAGAAAATAAACATTGCGAGGTTTGAATTTTCTCCACAAGTGTTAACTCTAAGAAGCCGCCGATAATTGCAACATGTAGCGCCAGATCTAAGCTATCCATACATGTCAAAAGTACTGAATTTGGTTGATATTTCATGCAATTATGAATGAGTAAAGCAAGTCCATACCCCAGGGAATTTGACAGGCATGGAGCAATACATAAAAGGTAATCTGCACACAGATGGTGGCCGGAAAGAAAATAAACATTGCGAAGTTTGAATTTTCTCCACAAGTTTTAACTCTAGGAAGCCGCCGATGATTGCAACATGTAGCGCCAGATCTAAGCTATCCATACATGTCAAAATTACTGCATTTGGTTGATATTTCATGCAATTATGAATGAGTAAAGCAAGTCCATACCCCAGGGAATTTGACATGCATGGAGCAATAAATAGACGGTAACATGTACACAGATGTTGGCCGGAAAGAAAATAAACATTGCGAGGTTTGAATTTTCTCCACAAGTGTTAACTCTAAGAAGCCGCCGATAATTGCAACATGTAGCGCCAGATCTAAGCTATCCATACATGTCAAAATTACTGAATTTGGTTGATATTTCATGCAATTATGAATGAGTAAAGCAAGTCCATACCCCAGGGAATTTGACATGCATGGAGCAATAAATAGACGGTAACATGTACACAGATGTTGGCCGGAAAGAAAATAAACATTGCGAGGTTTGAATTTTCTCCACAAGTTTTAACTCTAAGAAGCCGCCGATAATTGCAACATGTAGCGCCAGATCTAAGCTATCCATACATGTCAAAATTACTGAATTTGGTTGATATTTCATGCAATTATGAATGAGTAAAGCAAGTCCATACCCCAGGGAATTTGACAGGCATGGAGCAATAAATAAAAGGTAATCTGCACACAGATGGTGGCCGGGAAGAAAATAAACATTGCGAGGTTTGAATTTTCTCCACAAGTGTTAACTCTAAGAAGCCGCCGATAATTGCAACATGTAGCGCCAGATCTAAGCTATCCATACATGTCAAAATTACTGAATTTGGTTGATATTTCATGCAATTATGAATGAGTAAAGCAAGTCCATACCCCAGGGAATTTGACATGCATGGAGCAATAAATAGACGGTAACATGTACACAGATGTTGGCCGGAAAGAAAATAAACATTGCGAGGTTTGAATTTTCTCCACAAGTGTTAACTCTAAGAAGCCGCCGATAATTGCAACATGTAGCGCCAGATCTAAGCTATGCATACATGTCAAAATTACTGAATTTGGTTGATATTTCATGCAATTATGAATGAGTAAAGCAAGTCCATACCCCAGGGAATTTGACATGCATGGAGCAATAAATAGACGGTAACATGTACACAGATGTTGGCCGGAAAGAAAATAAACATTGCGAGGTTTGAATTTTCTCCACAAGTGTTAACTCTAAGAAGCCGCCGATAATTGCAACATGTAGCGCCAGATCTAAGCTATCCATACATGTCAAAAGTACTGAATTTGGTTGATATTTCATGCAATTATGAATGAGTAAAGCAAGTCCATACCCCAGGGAATTTGACAGGCATGGAGCAATACATAAAAGGTAATCTGCACACAGATGGTGGCCGGAAAGAAAATAAACATTGCGAAGTTTGAATTTTCTCCACAAGTTTTAACTCTAGGAAGCCGCCGATGATTGCAACATGTAGCGCCAGATCTAAGCTATCCATACATGTCAAAATTACTGCATTTGGTTGATATTTCATGCAATTATGAATGAGTAAAGCAAGTCCATACCCCAGGGAATTTGACATGCATGGAGCAATAAATAGACGGTAACATGTACACAGATGTTGGCCGGAAAGAAAATAAACATTGCGAGGTTTGAATTTTCTCCACAAGTGTTAACTCTAAGAAGCCGCCGATAATTGCAACATGTAGCGCCAGATCTAAGCTATCCATACATGTCAAAATTACTGAATTTGGTTGATATTTCATGCAATTATGAATGAGTAAAGCAAGTCCATACCCCAGGGAATTTGACATGCATGGAGCAATAAATAGACGGTAACATGTACACAGATGTTGGCCGGAAAGAAAATAAACATTGCGAGGTTTGAATTTTCTCCACAAGTTTTAACTCTAAGAAGCCGCCGATAATTGCAACATGTAGCGCCAGATCTAAGCTATCCATACATGTCAAAATTACTGAATTTGGTTGATATTTCATGCAATTATGAATGAGTAAAGCAAGTCCATACCCCAGGGAATTTGACAGGCATGGAGCAATAAATAAAAGGTAATCTGCACACAGATGGTGGCCGGGAAGAAAATAAACATTGCGAGGTTTGAATTTTCTCCACAAGTGTTAACTCTAAGAAGCCGCCGATAATTGCAACATGTAGCGCCAGATCTAAGCTATCCATACATGTCAAAATTACTGAATTTGGTTGATATTTCATGCAATTATGAATGAGTAAAGCAAGTCCATACCCCAGGGAATTTGACATGCATGGAGCAATAAATAGACGGTAACATGTACACAGATGTTGGCCGGAAAGAAAATAAACATTGCGAGGTTTGAATTTTCTCCACAAGTGTTAACTCTAAGAAGCCGCCGATAATTGCAACATGTAGCGCCAGATCTAAGCTATCCATACATGTCAAAATTACTGAATTTGGTTGATATTTCATGCAATTATGAATGAGTAAAGCAAGTCCATACCCCAGGGAATTTGACATGCATGGAGCAATAAATAGAAGGTAATATGCACACAGATGTTGGCCGGAAAGAAAATAAACATTGCGAGGTTTGAATTTTCTCCACAAGTGTTAACTCTAAGAAGCCGCCGATAATTGCAACATGTAGCGCCAGATCTAAGCTATCCATACATGTCAAAATTACTGAATTTGGTTGATATTTCATGCAATTATGAATGAGTAAAGCAAGTCCATACCCCAGGGAATTTGACATGCATGGAGCAATAAATAGACGGTAACATGTACACAGATGTTGGCCGGAAAGAAAATAAACATTGCGAGGTTTGAATTTTCTCCACAAGTTTTAACTCTAAGAAGCCGCCGATAATTGCAACATGTAGCGCCAGATCTAAGCTATCCATACATGTCAAAATTACTGAATTTGGTTGATATTTCATGCAATTATGAATGAGTAAAGCAAGTCCATAACCCAGGGAATTTGACAGGCATGGAGCAATAAATAGAAGGTAATATGCACACAGATGTTGGCCGGAAAGAAAATAAACATTGCGAGGTTTGAATTTTCTCCACAAGTTTTAACTCTAAGAAGCCGCCGATAATTGCAACATGTAGCGCCAGATCTAAGCTATCCATACATGTCAAAATTACTGAATTTGGTTGATATTTCATGCAATTATGAATGAGTAAAGCAAGTCCATACCCCAGGGAATTTGACAGGCATGGAGCAATAAATAGAAGGTAATCTGCACACAGATGGTGGCCGGGAAGAAAATAAACATTGCGAGGTTTGAATTTTCTCCACAAGTGTTAACTCTAAGAAGCCGCCGATAATTGCAACATGTAGCGCCAGATCTAAGCTATCCATACATGTCAAAATTACTGAATTTGGTTGATATTTCATGCAATTATGAATGAGTAAAGCAAGTCCATACCCCAGGGAATTTGACAGGCATGGAGCAATAAATAAAAGGTAATCTGCACACAGATGGTGGCCGGGAAGAAAATAAACATTGCGAGGTTTGAATTTTCTCCACAAGTGTTAACTCTAAGAAGCCGCCGATAATTGCAACATGTAGCGCCAGATCTAAGCTATCCATACATGTCAAAATTACTGAATTTGGTTGATATTTCATGCAATTATGAATGAGTAAAGCAAGTCCATACCCCAGGGAATTTGACATGCATGGAGCAATAAATAGACGGTAACATGTACACAGATGTTGGCCGGAAAGAAAATAAACATTGCGAGGTTTGAATTTTCTCCACAAGTGTTAACTCTAAGAAGCCGCCGATAATTGCAACATGTAGCGCCAGATCTAAGCTATCCATACATGTCAAAATTACTGAATTTGGTTGATATTTCATGCAATTATGAATGAGTAAAGCAAGTCCATACCCCAGGGAATTTGACATGCATGGAGCAATAAATAGAAGGTAATATGTACACAGATGTTGGCCGGAAAGAAAATAAACATTGCGAGGTTTGAATTTTCTCCACAAGTGTTAACTCTAAGAAGCCGCCGATAATTGCAACATGTAGCGCCAGATCTAAGCTATCCATACATGTCAAAATTACTGAATTTGGTTGATATTTCATGCAATTATGAATGAGTAAAGCAAGTCCATACCCCAGGGAATTTGACAGGCATGGAGCAATAAATAGAAGGTAATATGCACACAGATGTTGGCCGGAAAGAAAATAAACATTGCGAGGTTTGAATTTTCTCCACAAGTTTTAACTCTAAGAAGCCGCCGATAATTGCAACATGTAGCGCCAGATCTAAGCTATCCATACATGTCAAAATTACTGAATTTGGTTGATATTTCATGCAATTATGAATGAGTAAAGCAAGTCCATACCCCAGGGAATTTGACAGGCATGGAGCAATAAATAGAAGGTAATCTGCACACAGATGGTGGCCGGGAAGAAAATAAACATTGCGAGGTTTGAATTTTCTCCACAAGTGTTAACTCTAAGAAGCCGCCGATAATTGCAACATGTAGCGCCAGATCTAAGCTATCCATACATGTCAAAATTACTGAATTTGGTTGATATTTCATGCAATTATGAATGAGTAAAGCAAGTCCATACCCCAGGGAATTTGACAGGCATGGAGCAATAAATAAAAGGTAATCTGCACACAGATGGTGGCCGGGAAGAAAATAAACATTGCGAGGTTTGAATTTTCTCCACAAGTGTTAACTCTAAGAAGCCGCCGATAATTGCAACATGTAGCGCCAGATCTAAGCTATCCATACATGTCAAAATTACTGAATTTGGTTGATATTTCTTGCAATTATGAATGAGTAAAGCAAGTCCATACCCCAGGGAATTTGACATGCATGGAGCAATAAATAGACGGTAACATGTACACAGATGTTGGCCGGAAAGAAAATAAACATTGCGAGGTTTGAATTTTCTCCACAAGTGTTAACTCTAAGAAGCCGCCGATAATTGCAACATGTAGCGCCAGATCTAAGCTATCCATACATGTCAAAATTACTGAATTTGGTTGATATTTCATGCAATTATGAATGAGTAAAGCAAGTCCATACCCCAGGGAATTTGACAGGCATGGAGCAATAAATAGAAGGTAATATGCACACAGATGTTGGCCGGAAAGAAAATAAACATTGCGAGGTTTGAATTTTCTCCACAAGTTTTAACTCTAAGAAGCCGCCGATAATTGCAACATGTAGCGCCAGATCTAAGCTATCCATACATGTCAAAATTACTGAATTTGGTTGATATTTCATGCAATTATGAATGAGTAAAGCAAGTCCATACCCCAGGGAATTTGACAGGCATGGAGCAATAAATAAAAGGTAATCTGCACACAGATGGTGGCCGGGAAGAAAATAAACATTGCGAGGTTTGAATTTTCTCCACAAGTGTTAACTCTAAGAAGCCGCCGATAATTGCAACATGTAGCGCCAGATCTAAGCTATCCATACATGTCAAAATTACTGAATTTGGTTGATATTTCATGCAATTATGAATGAGTAAAGCAAGTCCATACCCCAGGGAATTTGACATGCATGGAGCAATAAATAGACGGTAACATGTACACAGATGTTGGCCGGAAAGAAAATAAACATTGCGAGGTTTGAATTTTCTCCACAAGTGTTAACTCTAAGAAGCCGCCGATAATTGCAACATGTAGCGCCAGATCTAAGCTATCCATACATGTCAAAATTACTGAATTTGGTTGATATTTCATGCAATTATGAATGAGTAAAGCAAGTCCATACCCCAGGGAATTTGACAGGCATGGAGCAATAAATAGAAGGTAATATGCACACAGATGTTGGCCGGAAAGAAAATAAACATTGCGAGGTTTGAATTTTCTCCACAAGTGTTAACTCTAAGAAGCCGCCGATAATTGCAACATGTAGCGCCAGATCTAAGCTATCCATACATGTCAAAATTACTGAATTTGGTTGATATTTCATGCAATTATGAATGAGTAAAGCAAGTCCATACCCCAGGGAATTTGACATGCATGGAGCAATAAATAGACGGTAACATGTACACAGATGTTGGCCGGAAAGAAAATAAACATTGCGAGGTTTGAATTTTCTCCACAAGTGTTAACTCTAAGAAGCCGCCGATAATTGCAACATGTAGCGCCAGATCTAAGCTATCCATACATGTCAAAATTACTGAATTTGGTTGATATTTCATGCAATTATGAATGAGTAAAGCAAGTCCATACCCCAGGGAATTTGACATGCATGGAGCAATAAATAGACGGTAACATGTACACAGATGTTGGCCGGAAAGAAAATAAACATTGCGAGGTTTGAATTTTCTCCACAAGTTTTAACTCTAAGAAGCCGCCGATAATTGCAACATGTAGCGCCAGATCTAAGCTATCCATACATGTCAAAATTACTGAATTTGGTTGATATTTCATGCAATTATGAATGAGTAAAGCAAGTCCATAACCCAGGGAATTTGACAGGCATGGAGCAATAAATAGAAGGTAATATGCACACAGATGTTGGCCGGAAAGAAAATAAACATTGCGAGGTTTGAATTTTCTCCACAAGTTTTAACTCTAAGAAGCCGCCGATAATTGCAACATGTAGCGCCAGATCTAAGCTATCCATACATGTCAAAATTACTGAATTTGGTTGATATTTCATGCAATTATGAATGAGTAAAGCAAGTCCATACCCCAGGGAATTTGACATGCATGGAGCAATAAATAGACGGTAACATGTACACAGATGTTGGCCGGAAAGAAAATAAACATTGCGAGGTTTGAATTTTCTCCACAAGTGTTAACTCTAAGAAGCCGCCGATAATTGCAACATGTAGCGCCAGATCTAAGCTATCCATACATGTCAAAATTACTGAATTTGGTTGATATTTCATGCAATTATGAATGAGTAAAGCAAGTCCATACCCCAGGGAATTTGACATGCATGGAGCAATAAATAGAAGGTAATATGTACACAGATGTTGGCCGGAAAGAAAATAAACATTGCGAGGTTTGAATTTTCTCCACAAGTGTTAACTCTAAGAAGCCGCCGATAATTGCAACATGTAGCGCCAGATCTAAGCTATCCATACATGTCAAAATTACTGAATTTGGTTGATATTTCATGCAATTATGAATGAGTAAAGCAAGTCCATACCCCAGGGAATTTGACATGCATGGAGCAATAAATAGACGGTAACATGTACACAGATGTTGGCCGGAAAGAAAATAAACATTGCGAGGTTTGAATTTTCTCCACAAGTGTTAACTCTAAGAAGCCGCCGATAATTGCAACATGTAGCGCCAGATCTAAGCTATCCATACATGTCAAAATTACTGAATTTGGTTGATATTTCATGCAATTATGAATGAGTAAAGCAAGTCCATACCCCAGGGAATTTGACATGCATGGAGCAATAAATAGACGGTAACATGTACACAGATGTTGGCCGGAAAGAAAATAAACATTGCGAGGTTTGAATTTTCTCCACAAGTTTTAACTCTAAGAAGCCGCCGATAATTGCAACATGTAGCGCCAGATCTAAGCTATCCATACATGTCAAAATTACTGAATTTGGTTGATATTTCATGCAATTATGAATGAGTAAAGCAAGTCCATACCCCAGGGAATTTGACAGGCATGGAGCAATAAATAGAAGGTAATATGCACACAGATGTTGGCCGGAAAGAAAATAAACATTGCGAGGTTTGAATTTTCTCCACAAGTTTTAACTCTAAGAAGCCGCCGATAATTGCAACATGTAGCGCCAGATCTAAGCTATCCATACATGTCAAAATTACTGAATTTGGTTGATATTTCATGCAATTATGAATGAGTAAAGCAAGTCCATACCACAGGGAATTTGACAGGCATGGAGCAATAAATAGAAGGTAATCTGCACACAGATGGTGGCCGGGAAGAAAATAAACATTGCGAGGTTTGAATTTTCTCCACAAGTGTTAACTCTAAGAAGCCGCCGATAATTGCAACATGTAGCGCCAGATCTAAGCTATCCATACATGTCAAAATTACTGAATTTGGTTGATATTTCATGCAATTATGAATGAGTAAAGCAAGTCCATACCCCAGGGAATTTGACAGGCATGGAGCAATAAATAAAAGGTAATCTGCACACAGATGGTGGCCGGGAAGAAAATAAACATTGCGAGGTTTGAATTTTCTCCACAAGTGTTAACTCTAAGAAGCCGCCGATAATTGCAACATGTAGCGCCAGATCTAAGCTATCCATACATGTCAAAATTACTGAATTTGGTTGATATTTCTTGCAATTATGAATGAGTAAAGCAAGTCCATACCCCAGGGAATTTGACATGCATGGAGCAATAAATAGACGGTAACATGTACACAGATGTTGGCCGGAAAGAAAATAAACATTGCGAGGTTTGAATTTTCTCCACAAGTGTTAACTCTAAGAAGCCGCCGATAATTGCAACATGTAGCGCCAGATCTAAGCTATCCATACATGTCAAAATTACTGAATTTGGTTGATATTTCATGCAATTATGAATGAGTAAAGCAAGTCCATACCCCAGGGAATTTGACAGGCATGGAGCAATAAATAGAAGGTAATATGCACACAGATGTTGGCCGGAAAGAAAATAAACATTGCGAGGTTTGAATTTTCTCCACAAGTGTTAACTCTAAGAAGCCGCCGATAATTGCAACATGTAGCGCCAGATCTAAGCTATCCATACATGTAAAAATTACTGAATTTGGTTGATATTTCATGCAATTATGAATGAGTAAAGCAAGTCCATACCACAGGGAATTTGACATGCATGGAGCAATAAATAGACGGTAACATGTACACAGATGTTGGCCGGAAAGAAAATAAACATTGCGAGGTTTGAATTTTCTCCACAAGTGTTAACTCTAAGAAGCCGCCGATAATTGCAACATGTAGCGCCAGATCTAAGCTATCCATACATGTCAAAATTACTGAATTTGGTTGATATTTCATGAAATTATAAATGAGTAAAGCAAGTCCATACCCCAGGGAATTTGACATGCATGGAGCAATAAATAGACGGTAACATGTACACAGATGTTGGCCGGAAAGAAAATAAACATTGCGAGGTTTGAATTTTCTCCACAAGTTTTAACTCTAGGAAGCCGCCGATGATTGCAACATGTAGCGACAGATCTAAGCTATCCATACATGTCAAAATTACTGTATTTGGTTGATATTTCATGCAATTATGAATGAGTAGAGCAAGTCCATACCCCAGGGAATTTGACAGGCATGGAGCAATAAATAGAAGGTAATATGCACACAGATGTTGGCCGGGAAGAAAATAAACATTGCGAGGTTTGAATTTTCTCCACAAGTGTTAACTCTAAGAAGCCGCCGATAATTGCAACATGTAGCGCCAGATCTAAGCTATCCATACATGTCAAAATTACTGAATTTGGTTGATATTTCATGCAATTATGAATGAGTAAAGCAAGTCCATACCCCAGGGAATTTGACAGGCATGGAGCAATAAATAGAAGGTAATATGCACACAGATGTTGGCCGGAAAGAAAATAAACATTGCGAGGTTTGAATTTTCTCCACAAGTTTTAACTCTAAGAAGCCGCCGATAATTGCAACATGTAGCGCCAGATCTAAGCTATCCATACATGTCAAAATTACTGAATTTGGTTGATATTTCATGCAATTATGAATGAGTAAAGCAAGTCCATACCCCAGGGAATTTGACAGGCATGGAGCAATAAATAGAAGGTAATCTGCACACAGATGGTGGCCGGGAAGAAAATAAACATTGCGAGGTTTGAATTTTCTCCACAAGTGTTAACTCTAAGAAGCCGCCGATAATTGCAACATGTAGCGCCAGATCTAAGCTATCCATACATGTCAAAATTACTGAATTTGGTTGATATTTCATGCAATTATGAATGAGTAAAGCAAGTCCATACCCCAGGGAATTTGACAGGCATGGAGCAATAAATAAAAGGTAATCTGCACACAGATGGTGGCCGGGAAGAAAATAAACATTGCGAGGTTTGAATTTTCTCCACAAGTGTTAACTCTAAGAAGCCGCCGATAATTGCAACATGTAGCGCCAGATCTAAGCTATCCATACATGTCAAAATTACTGAATTTGGTTGATATTTCTTGCAATTATGAATGAGTAAAGCAAGTCCATACCCCAGGGAATTTGACATGCATGGAGCAATAAATAGACGGTAACATGTACACAGATGTTGGCCGGAAAGAAAATAAACATTGCGAGGTTTGAATTTTCTCCACAAGTGTTAACTCTAAGAAGCCGCCGATAATTGCAACATGTAGCGCCAGATCTAAGCTATCCATACATGTCAAAATTACTGAATTTGGCTGATATTTCATGCAATTATGAATGAGTAAAGCAAGTCCATACCCCAGGGAATTTGACAGGCATGGAGCAATAAATAGAAGGTAATATGCACACAGATGTTGGCCGGAAAGAAAATAAACATTGCGAGGTTTGAATTTTCTCCACAAGTGTTAACTCTAAGAAGCCGCCGATAATTGCAACATGTAGCGCCAGATCTAAGCTATCCATACATGTAAAAATTACTGAATTTGGTTGATATTTCATGCAATTATGAATGAGTAAAGCAAGTCCATACCACAGGGAATTTGACATGCATGGAGCAATAAATAGACGGTAACATGTACACAGATGTTGGCCGGAAAGAAAATAAACATTGCGAGGTTTGAATTTTCTCCACAAGTGTTAACTCTAAGAAGCCGCCGATAATTGCAACATGTAGCGCCAGATCTAAGCTATCCATACATGTCAAAATTACTGAATTTGGTTGATATTTCATGAAATTATAAATGAGTAAAGCAAGTCCATACCCCAGGGAATTTGACATGCATGGAGCAATAAATAGACGGTAACATGTACACAGATGTTGGCCGGAAAGAAAATAAACATTGCGAGGTTTGAATTTTCTCCACAAGTTTTAACTCTAGGAAGCCGCCGATGATTGCAACATGTAGCGACAGATCTAAGCTATCCATACATGTCAAAATTACTGTATTTGGTTGATATTTCATGCAATTATGAATGAGTAGAGCAAGTCCATACCCCAGGGAATTTGACAGGCATGGAGCAATAAATAGAAGGTAATATGCACACAGATGTTGGCCGGGAAGAAAATAAACATTGCGAGGTTTGAATTTTCTCCACAAGTGTTAACTCTAAGAAGCCGCCGATAATTGCAACATGTAGCGCCAGATCTAAGCTATCCATACATGTCAAAATTACTGAATTTGGTTGATATTTCATGCAATTATGAATGAGTAAAGCAAGTCCATACCCCAGGGAATTTGACAGGCATGGAGCAATAAATAAAAGGTAATCTGCACACAGATGGTGGCCGGGAAGAAAATAAACATTGCGAGGTTTGAATTTTCTCCACAAGTGTTAACTCTAAGAAGCCGCCGATGATTGCAACATGTAGCGCCAGATCTAAGCTATCCATACATGTCAAAATTACTGCATTTGGTTGATATTTCATGCAATTATGAATGAGTAAAGCAAGTCCATACCCCAGGGAATTTGACATGCATGGAGCAATAAATAGACGGTAACATGTACACAGATGTTGGCCGGAAAGAAAATAAACATTGCGAGGTTTGAATTTTCTCCACAAGTGTTAACTCTAAGAAGCCGCCGATAATTGCAACCTGTAGCGCCAGATCTAAGCTATCCATACATGTCAAAATTACTGAATTTGGTTGATATTTCATGCAATTATGAATGAGTAAAGCAAGTCCATACCCCAGGGAATTTGACAAGCATGGAGCAATAAATAGAAGGTAATATGCACACAGATGTTGGCCGGAAAGAAAATAAACATTGCGAGGTTTGAATTTTCTCCACAAGTGTTAACTCTAAGAAGCCGCCGATAATTGCAACATGTAGCGCCAGATCTAAGCTATCCATACATGTCAAAATTACTGAATTTGGTTGATATTTCATGCAATTATGAATGAGTAAAGCAAGTCCATACCCCAGGGAATTTGACATGCATGGAGCAATAAATAGACGGTAACATGTACACAGATGTTGGCCGGAAAGAAAATAAACATTGCGAGGTTTGAATTTTCTCCACAAGTTTTAACTCTAGGAAGCCGCCGATGATTGCAACATGTAGCGACAGATCTAAGCTATCCATAC
The DNA here is from genome assembly GCA_037893225.1 of Hippasteria phrygiana. Classification (NCBI taxonomy): domain Eukaryota; kingdom Metazoa; phylum Echinodermata; class Asteroidea; order Valvatida; family Goniasteridae; genus Hippasteria; species Hippasteria phrygiana. The sequence continues at coordinate 16,380 of JAZGUH010001187.1, forward strand.
ATGTCAAAATTACTGTATTTGGTTGATATTTCATGCAATTATGAATGAGTAGAGCAAGTCCATACCCCAGGGAATTTGACAGGCATGGAGCAATAAATAGAAGGTAATATGCACACAGATGTTGGCCGGAAAGAAAATACACATTGCGAGGTTTGAATTTTCTCCACAAGTGTTAACTCTAAGAAGCCGCCGATAATTGCAACATGTAGCGCCAGATCTAAGCTATGCATACATGTCAAAATTACTGAATTTGGTTGATATTTCATGCAATTATGAATGAGTAAAGCAAGTCCATACCCCAGGGAATTTGACATGCATGGAGCAATAAATAGACGGTAACATGTACACAGATGTTGGCCGGAAAGAAAATAAACATTGCGAGGTTTGAATTTTCTCCACAAGTGTTAACTCTAAGAAGCCGCCGATAATTGCAACATGTAGCGCCAGATCTAAGCTATCCATACATGTCAAAATTACTGAATTTGGTTGATATTTCATGCAATTATGAATGAGTAAAGCAAGTCCATACCCCAGGGAATTTGACAAGCATGGAGCAATAAATAGAAGGTAATCTGCACACAGATGTTGGCCGGAAAGAAAATAAACATTGCGAGGTTTGAATTTTCTCCACAAGTGTTAACTCTAAGAAGCCGCCGATAATTGCAACATGTAGCGCCAGATCTAAGCTATCCATACATGTCAAAATTACTGAATTTGGTTGATATTTCATGCAATTATGAATGAGTAAAGCAAGTCCATACCCCAGGGAATTTGACAGGCATGGAGCAATAAATAAAAGGTAATCTGCACACAGATGGTGGCCGGGAAGAAAATAAACATTGCGAGGTTTGAATTTTCTCCACAAGTGTTAACTCTAAGAAGCCGCCGATAATTGCAACATGTAGCGCCAGATCTAAGCTATCCATACATGTCAAAATTACTGAATTTGGTTGATATTTCTTGCAATTATGAATGAGTAAAGCAAGTCCATACCCCAGGGAATTTGACATGCATGGAGCAATAAATAGACGGTAACATGTACACAGATGTTGGCCGGAAAGAAAATAAACATTGCGAGGTTTGAATTTTCTCCACAAGTGTTAACTCTAAGAAGCCGCCGATAATTGCAACATGTAGCGCCAGATCTAAGCTATCCATACATGTCAAAATTACTGAATTTGGTTGATATTTCATGCAATTATGAATGAGTAAAGCAAGTCCATACCCCAGGGAATTTGACAGGCATGGAGCAATAAATAGAAGGTAATATGCACACAGATGTTGGCCGGAAAGAAAATAAACATTGCGAGGTTTGAATTTTCTCCACAAGTGTTAACTCTAAGAAGCCGCCGATAATTGCAACATGTAGCGCCAGATCTAAGCTATCCATACATGTAAAAATTACTGAATTTGGTTGATATTTCATGCAATTATGAATGAGTAAAGCAAGTCCATACCACAGGGAATTTGACATGCATGGAGCAATAAATAGACGGTAACATGTACACAGATGTTGGCCGGAAAGAAAATAAACATTGCGAGGTTTGAATTTTCTCCACAAGTGTTAACTCTAAGAAGCCGCCGATAATTGCAACATGTAGCGCCAGATCTAAGCTATCCATACATGTCAAAATTACTGAATTTGGTTGATATTTCATGAAATTATAAATGAGTAAAGCAAGTCCATACCCCAGGGAATTTGACATGCATGGAGCAATAAATAGACGGTAACATGTACACAGATGTTGGCCGGAAAGAAAATAAACATTGCGAGGTTTGAATTTTCTCCACAAGTTTTAACTCTAGGAAGCCGCCGATGATTGCAACATGTAGCGACAGATCTAAGCTATCCATACATGTCAAAATTACTGTATTTGGTTGATATTTCATGCAATTATGAATGAGTAGAGCAAGTCCATACCCCAGGGAATTTGACAGGCATGGAGCAATAAATAGAAGGTAATATGCACACAGATGTTGGCCGGGAAGAAAATAAACATTGCGAGGTTTGAATTTTCTCCACAAGTGTTAACTCTAAGAAGCCGCCGATAATTGCAACATGTAGCGCCAGATCTAAGCTATCCATACATGTCAAAATTACTGAATTTGGTTGATATTTCATGCAATTATGAATGAGTAAAGCAAGTCCATACCCCAGGGAATTTGACAGGCATGGAGCAATAAATAAAAGGTAATCTGCACACAGATGGTGGCCGGGAAGAAAATAAACATTGCGAGGTTTGAATTTTCTCCACAAGTGTTAACTCTAAGAAGCCGCCGATGATTGCAACATGTAGCGCCAGATCTAAGCTATCCATACATGTCAAAATTACTGCATTTGGTTGATATTTCATGCAATTATGAATGAGTAAAGCAAGTCCATACCCCAGGGAATTTGACATGCATGGAGCAATAAATAGACGGTAACATGTACACAGATGTTGGCCGGAAAGAAAATAAACATTGCGAGGTTTGAATTTTCTCCACAAGTGTTAACTCTAAGAAGCCGCCGATAATTGCAACCTGTAGCGCCAGATCTAAGCTATCCATACATGTCAAAATTACTGAATTTGGTTGATATTTCATGCAATTATGAATGAGTAAAGCAAGTCCATACCCCAGGGAATTTGACAAGCATGGAGCAATAAATAGAAGGTAATATGCACACAGATGTTGGCCGGAAAGAAAATAAACATTGCGAGGTTTGAATTTTCTCCACAAGTGTTAACTCTAAGAAGCCGCCGATAATTGCAACATGTAGCGCCAGATCTAAGCTATCCATACATGTCAAAATTACTGAATTTGGTTGATATTTCATGCAATTATGAATGAGTAAAGCAAGTCCATACCCCAGGGAATTTGACATGCATGGAGCAATAAATAGACGGTAACATGTACACAGATGTTGGCCGGAAAGAAAATAAACATTGCGAGGTTTGAATTTTCTCCACAAGTTTTAACTCTAGGAAGCCGCCGATGATTGCAACATGTAGCGACAGATCTAAGCTATCCATACATGTCAAAATTACTGTATTTGGTTGATATTTCATGCAATTATGAATGAGTAGAGCAAGTCCATACCCCAGGGAATTTGACAGGCATGGAGCAATAAATAGAAGGTAATATGCACACAGATGTTGGCCGGAAAGAAAATACACATTGCGAGGTTTGAATTTTCTCCACAAGTGTTAACTCTAAGAAGCCGCCGATAATTGCAACATGTAGCGCCAGATCTAAGCTATGCATACATGTCAAAATTACTGAATTTGGTTGATATTTCATGCAATTATGAATGAGTAAAGCAAGTCCATACCCCAGGGAATTTGACATGCATGGAGCAATAAATAGACGGTAACATGTACACAGATGTTGGCCGGAAAGAAAATAAACATTGCGAGGTTTGAATTTTCTCCACAAGTGTTAACTCTAAGAAGCCGCCGATAATTGCAACATGTAGCGCCAGATCTAAGCTATCCATACATGTCAAAATTACTGAATTTGGTTGATATTTCATGCAATTATGAATGAGTAAAGCAAGTCCATACCCCAGGGAATTTGACAAGCATGGAGCAATAAATAGAAGGTAATATGCACACAGATGTTGGCCGGAAAGAAAATAAACATTGCGAGGTTTGAATTTTCTCCACAAGTGTTAACTCTAAGAAGCCGCCGATAATTGCAACATGTAGCGCCAGATCTAAGCTATCCATACATGTCAAAATTACTGAATTTGGTTGATATTTCATGCAATTATGAATGAGTAAAGCAAGTCCATACCCCAGGGAATTTGACATGCATGGAGCAATAAATAGACGGTAACATGTACACAGATGTTGGCCGGAAAGAAAATAAACATTGCGAGGTTTGAATTTTCTCCACAAGTGTTAACTCTAAGAAGCCGCCGATAATTGCAACATGTAGCGCCAGATCTAAGCTATCCATACATGTCAAAATTACTGAATTTGGTTGATATTTCATGAAATTATAAATGAGTAAAGCAAGTCCATACCCCAGGGAATTTGACATGCATGGAGCAATAAATAGACGGTAACATGTACACAGATGTTGGCCGGAAAGAAAATAAACATTGCGAGGTTTGAATTTTCTCCACAAGTTTTAACTCTAGGAAGCCGCCGATGATTGCAACATGTAGCGACAGATCTAAGCTATCCATACATGTCAAAATTACTGTATTTGGTTGATATTTCATGCAATTATGAATGAGTAGAGCAAGTCCATACCCCAGGGAATTTGACAGGCATGGAGCAATAAATAGAAGGTAATATGCACACAGATGTTGGCCGGAAAGAAAATACACATTGCGAGGTTTGAATTTTCTCCACAAGTGTTAACTCTAAGAAGCCGCCGATAATTGCAACATGTAGCGCCAGATCTAAGCTATGCATACATGTCAAAATTACTGAATTTGGTTGATATTTCATGCAATTATGAATGAGTAAAGCAAGTCCATACCCCAGGGAATTTGACATGCATGGAGCAATAAATAGACGGTAACATGTACACAGATGTTGGCCGGAAAGAAAATAAACATTGCGAGGTTTGAATTTTCTCCACAAGTGTTAACTCTAAGAAGCCGCCGATCATTGCAACATGTAGCGCCAGATCTAAGCTATCCATACATGTCAAAAGTACTGAATTCGGTTGATATTTCATGCAATTATGAATGAGTAAAGCAAGTCCATACCCCAGGGAATTTGACAGGCATGGAGCAATACATAAAAGGTAATCTGCACACAGATGGTGGCCGGAAAGAAAATAAACATTGCGAGGTTTGAATTTTCTCCACAAGTTTTAACTCTAGGAAGCCGCCGATGATTGCAACATGTAGCGCCAGATCTAAGCTATCCATACATGTCAAAATTACTGCATTTGGTTGATATTTCATGCAATTATGAATGAGTAAAGCAAGTCCATACCCCAGGGAATTTGACATGCATGGAGCAATAAATAGACGGTAACATGTACACAGATGTTGGCCGGAAAGAAAATAAACATTGCGAGGTTTGAATTTTCTCCACAAGTGTTAACTCTAAGAAGCCGCCGATAATTGCAACCTGTAGCGCCAGATCTAAGCTATCCATACATGTCAAAATTACTGAATTTGGTTGATATTTCATGCAATTATGAATGAGTAAAGCAAGTCCATACCCCAGGGAATTTGACAAGCATGGAGCAATAAATAGAAGGTAATATGCACACAGATGTTGGCCGGAAAGAAAATAAACATTGCGAGGTTTGAATTTTCTCCACAAGTGTTAACTCTAAGAAGCCGCCGATAATTGCAACATGTAGCGCCAGATCTAAGCTATCCATACATGTCAAAATTACTGAATTTGGTTGATATTTCATGCAATTATGAATGAGTAAAGCAAGTCCATACCCCAGGGAATTTGACATGCATGGAGCAATAAATAGACGGTAACATGTACACAGATGTTGGCCGGAAAGAAAATAAACATTGCGAGGTTTGAATTTTCTCCACAAGTTTTAACTCTAGGAAGCCGCCGATGATTGCAACATGTAGCGACAGATCTAAGCTATCCATACATGTCAAAATTACTGTATTTGGTTGATATTTCATGCAATTATGAATGAGTAGAGCAAGTCCATACCCCAGGGAATTTGACAGGCATGGAGCAATAAATAGAAGGTAATATGCACACAGATGTTGGCCGGAAAGAAAATACACATTGCGAGGTTTGAATTTTCTCCACAAGTGTTAACTCTAAGAAGCCGCCGATAATTGCAACATGTAGCGCCAGATCTAAGCTATGCATACATGTCAAAATTACTGAATTTGGTTGATATTTCATGCAATTATGAATGAGTAAAGCAAGTCCATACCCCAGGGAATTTGACATGCATGGAGCAATAAATAGACGGTAACATGTACACAGATGTTGGCCGGAAAGAAAATAAACATTGCGAGGTTTGAATTTTCTCCACAAGTGTTAACTCTAAGAAGCCGCCGATCATTGCAACATGTAGCGCCAGATCTAAGCTATCCATACATGTCAAAAGTACTGAATTCGGTTGATATTTCATGCAATTATGAATGAGTAAAGCAAGTCCATACCCCAGGGAATTTGACAGGCATGGAGCAATACATAAAAGGTAATCTGCACACAGATGGTGGCCGGAAAGAAAATAAACATTGCGAGGTTTGAATTTTCTCCACAAGTTTTAACTCTAGGAAGCCGCCGATGATTGCAACATGTAGCGCCAGATCTAAGCTATCCATACATGTCAAAATTACTGCATTTGGTTGATATTTCATGCAATTATGAATGAGTAAAGCAAGTCCATACCCCAGGGAATTTGACATGCATGGAGCAATAAATAGACGGTAACATGTACACAGATGTTGGCCGGAAAGAAAATAAACATTGCGAGGTTTGAATTTTCTCCACAAGTGTTAACTCTAAGAAGCCGCCGATAATTGCAACCTGTAGCGCCAGATCTAAGCTATCCATACATGTCAAAATTACTGAATTTGGTTGATATTTCATGCAATTATGAATGAGTAAAGCAAGTCCATACCCCAGGGAATTTGACATGCATGGAGCAATAAATAGACGGTAACATGTACACAGATGTTGGCCGGAAAGAAAATAAACATTGCGAGGTTTGAATTTTCTCCACAAGTTTTAACTCTAAGAAGCCGCCGATAATTGCAACATGTAGCGCCAGATCTAAGCTATCCATACATGTCAAAATTACTGAATTTGGTTGATATTTCATGCAATTATGAATGAGTAAAGCAAGTCCATACCCCAGGGAATTTGACATGCATGGAGCAATAAATAGACGGTAACATGTACACAGATGTTGGCCGGAAAGAAAATAAACATTGCGAGGTTTGAATTTTCTCCACAAGTTTTAACTCTAAGAAGCCGCCGATAATTGCAACATGTAGCGCCAGATCTAAGCTATCCATACATGTCAAAATTACTGAATTTGGTTGATATTTCATGCAATTATGAATGAGTAAAGCAAGTCCATACCCCAGGGAATTTGACAGGCATGGAGCAATAAATAGAAGGTAATATGCACACAGATGTTGGCCGGAAAGAAAATAAACATTGCGAGGTTTGAATTTTCTCCACAAGTTTTAACTCTAAGAAGCCGCCGATAATTGCAACATGTAGCGCCAGATCTAAGCTATCCATACATGTCAAAATTACTGAATTTGGTTGATATTTCATGCAATTATGAATGAGTAAAGCAAGTCCATACCCCAGGGAATTTGACAGGCATGGAGCAATAAATAGAAGGTAATCTGCACACAGATGGTGGCCGGGAAGAAAATAAACATTGCGAGGTTTGAATTTTCTCCACAAGTGTTAACTCTAAGAAGCCGCCGATAATTGCAACATGTAGCGCCAGATCTAAGCTATCCATACATGTCAAAATTACTGAATTTGGTTGATATTTCATGCAATTATGAATGAGTAAAGCAAGTCCATACCCCAGGGAATTTGACAGGCATGGAGCAATAAATAAAAGGTAATCTGCACACAGATGGTGGCCGGGAAGAAAATAAACATTGCGAGGTTTGAATTTTCTCCACAAGTGTTAACTCTAAGAAGCCGCCGATAATTGCAACATGTAGCGCCAGATCTAAGCTATGCATACATGTCAAAATTACTGAATTTGGTTGATATTTCATGCAATTATGAATGAGTAAAGCAAGTCCATACCCCAGGGAATTTGACATGCATGGAGCAATAAATAGACGGTAACATGTACACAGATGTTGGCCGGAAAGAAAATAAACATTGCGAGGTTTGAATTTTCTCCACAAGTGTTAACTCTAAGAAGCCGCCGATCATTGCAACATGTAGCGCCAGATCTAAGCTATCCATACATGTCAAAAGTACTGAATTCGGTTGATATTTCATGCAATTATGAATGAGTAAAGCAAGTCCATACCCCAGGGAATTTGACAGGCATGGAGCAATACATAAAAGGTAATCTGCACACAGATGGTGGCCGGAAAGAAAATAAACATTGCGAGGTTTGAATTTTCTCCACAAGTTTTAACTCTAGGAAGCCGCCGATGATTGCAACATGTAGCGCCAGATCTAAGCTATCCATACATGTCAAAATTACTGCATTTGGTTGATATTTCATGCAATTATGAATGAGTAAAGCAAGTCCATACCCCAGGGAATTTGACATGCATGGAGCAATAAATAGACGGTAACATGTACACAGATGTTGGCCGGAAAGAAAATAAACATTGCGAGGTTTGAATTTTCTCCACAAGTGTTAACTCTAAGAAGCCGCCGATAATTGCAACCTGTAGCGCCAGATCTAAGCTATCCATACATGTCAAAATTACTGAATTTGGTTGATATTTCATGCAATTATGAATGAGTAAAGCAAGTCCATACCCCAGGGAATTTGACATGCATGGAGCAATAAATAGACGGTAACATGTACACAGATGTTGGCCGGAAAGAAAATAAACATTGCGAGGTTTGAATTTTCTCCACAAGTTTTAACTCTAAGAAGCCGCCGATAATTGCAACATGTAGCGCCAGATCTAAGCTATCCATACATGTCAAAATTACTGAATTTGGTTGATATTTCATGCAATTATGAATGAGTAAAGCAAGTCCATACCCCAGGGAATTTGACATGCATGGAGCAATAAATAGACGGTAACATGTACACAGATGTTGGCCGGAAAGAAAATAAACATTGCGAGGTTTGAATTTTCTCCACAAGTTTTAACTCTAAGAAGCCGCCGATAATTGCAACATGTAGCGCCAGATCTAAGCTATCCATACATGTCAAAATTACTGAATTTGGTTGATATTTCATGCAATTATGAATGAGTAAAGCAAGTCCATACCCCAGGGAATTTGACAGGCATGGAGCAATAAATAGAAGGTAATATGCACACAGATGTTGGCCGGAAAGAAAATAAACATTGCGAGGTTTGAATTTTCTCCACAAGTTTTAACTCTAAGAAGCCGCCGATAATTGCAACATGTAGCGCCAGATCTAAGCTATCCATACATGTCAAAATTACTGAATTTGGTTGATATTTCATGCAATTATGAATGAGTAAAGCAAGTCCATACCCCAGGGAATTTGACAGGCATGGAGCAATAAATAGAAGGTAATCTGCACACAGATGGTGGCCGGGAAGAAAATAAACATTGCGAGGTTTGAATTTTCTCCACAAGTGTTAACTCTAAGAAGCCGCCGATAATTGCAACATGTAGCGCCAGATCTAAGCTATGCATACATGTCAAAATTACTGAATTTGGTTGATATTTCATGCAATTATGAATGAGTAAAGCAAGTCCATACCCCAGGGAATTTGACATGCATGGAGCAATAAATAGACGGTAACATGTACACAGATGTTGGCCGGAAAGAAAATAAACATTGCGAGGTTTGAATTTTCTCCACAAGTGTTAACTCTAAGAAGCCGCCGATCATTGCAACATGTAGCGCCAGATCTAAGCTATCCATACATGTCAAAAGTACTGAATTCGGTTGATATTTCATGCAATTATGAATGAGTAAAGCAAGTCCATACCCCAGGGAATTTGACAGGCATGGAGCAATACATAAAAGGTAATCTGCACACAGATGGTGGCCGGAAAGAAAATAAACATTGCGAGGTTTGAATTTTCTCCACAAGTTTTAACTCTAGGAAGCCGCCGATGATTGCAACATGTAGCGCCAGATCTAAGCTATCCATACATGTCAAAATTACTGCATTTGGTTGATATTTCATGCAATTATGAATGAGTAAAGCAAGTCCATACCCCAGGGAATTTGACATGCATGGAGCAATAAATAGACGGTAACATGTACACAGATGTTGGCCGGAAAGAAAATAAACATTGCGAGGTTTGAATTTTCTCCACAAGTGTTAACTCTAAGAAGCCGCCGATAATTGCAACCTGTAGCGCCAGATCTAAGCTATCCATACATGTCAAAATTACTGAATTTGGTTGATATTTCATGCAATTATGAATGAGTAAAGCAAGTCCATACCCCAGGGAATTTGACATGCATGGAGCAATAAATAGACGGTAACATGTACACAGATGTTGGCCGGAAAGAAAATAAACATTGCGAGGTTTGAATTTTCTCCACAAGTTTTAACTCTAAGAAGCCGCCGATAATTGCAACATGTAGCGCCAGATCTAAGCTATCCATACATGTCAAAATTACTGAATTTGGTTGATATTTCATGCAATTATGAATGAGTAAAGCAAGTCCATACCCCAGGGAATTTGACATGCATGGAGCAATAAATAGACGGTAACATGTACACAGATGTTGGCCGGAAAGAAAATAAACATTGCGAGGTTTGAATTTTCTCCACAAGTTTTAACTCTAAGAAGCCGCCGATAATTGCAACATGTAGCGCCAGATCTAAGCTATCCATACATGTCAAAATTACTGAATTTGGTTGATATTTCATGCAATTATGAATGAGTAAAGCAAGTCCATACCCCAGGGAATTTGACAGGCATGGAGCAATAAATAGAAGGTAATATGCACACAGATGTTGGCCGGAAAGAAAATAAACATTGCGAGGTTTGAATTTTCTCCACAAGTTTTAACTCTAAGAAGCCGCCGATAATTGCAACATGTAGCGCCAGATCTAAGCTATCCATACATGTCAAAATTACTGAATTTGGTTGATATTTCATGCAATTATGAATGAGTAAAGCAAGTCCATACCCCAGGGAATTTGACAGGCATGGAGCAATAAATAGAAGGTAATCTGCACACAGATGGTGGCCGGGAAGAAAATAAACATTGCGAGGTTTGAATTTTCTCCACAAGTGTTAACTCTAAGAAGCCGCCGATAATTGCAACATGTAGCGCCAGATCTAAGCTATGCATACATGTCAAAATTACTGAATTTGGTTGATATTTCATGCAATTATGAATGAGTAAAGCAAGTCCATACCCCAGGGAATTTGACATGCATGGAGCAATAAATAGACGGTAACATGTACACAGATGTTGGCCGGAAAGAAAATAAACATTGCGAGGTTTGCATTTTCTCCACAAGTGTTAACTCTAAGAAGCCGCCGATCATTGCAACATGTAGCGCCAGATCTAAGCTATCCATACATGTCAAAAGTACTGAATTCGGTTGATATTTCATGCAATTATGAATGAGTAAAGCAAGTCCATACCCCAGGGAATTTGACAGGCATGGAGCAATACATAAAAGGTAATCTGCACACAGATGGTGGCCGGAAAGAAAATAAACATTGCGAGGTTTGAATTTTCTCCACAAGTTTTAACTCTAGGAAGCCGCCGATGATTGCAACATGTAGCGCCAGATCTAAGCTATCCATACATGTCAAAATTACTGCATTTGGTTGATATTTCATGCAATTATGAATGAGTAAAGCAAGTCCATACCCCAGGGAATTTGACATGCATGGAGCAATAAATAGACGGTAACATGTACACAGATGTTGGCCGGAAAGAAAATAAACATTGCGAGGTTTGAATTTTCTCCACAAGTGTTAACTCTAAGAAGCCGCCGATAATTGCAACCTGTAGCGCCAGATCTAAGCTATCCATACATGTCAAAATTACTGAATTTGGTTGATATTTCATGCAATTATGAATGAGTAAAGCAAGTCCATACCCCAGGGAATTTGACATGCATGGAGCAATAAATAGACGGTAACATGTACACAGATGTTGGCCGGAAAGAAAATAAACATTGCGAGGTTTGAATTTTCTCCACAAGTTTTAACTCTAAGAAGCCGCCGATAATTGCAACATGTAGCGCCAGATCTAAGCTATCCATACATGTCAAAATTACTGAATTTGGTTGATATTTCATGCAATTATGAATGAGTAAAGCAAGTCCATACCCCAGGGAATTTGACAGGCATGGAGCAATAAATAAAAGGTAATCTGCACACAGATGGTGGCCGGGAAGAAAATAAACATTGCGAGGTTTGAATTTTCTCCACAAGTGTTAACTCTAAGAAGCCGCCGATAATTGCAACATGTAGCGCCAGATCTAAGCTATCCATACATGTCAAAATTACTGAATTTGGTTGATATTTCATGCAATTATGAATGAGTAAAGCAAGTCCATACCCCAGGGAATTTGATATGCATGGAGCAATAAATAGACGGTAACATGTACACAGATGTTGGCCGGAAAGAAAATAAACATTGCGAGGTTTGAATTTTCTCCACAAGTGTTAACTCTAAGAAGCCGCCGATAATTGCAACATGTAGCGCCAGATCTAAGCTATCCATACATGTCAAAATTACTGAATTTGGTTGATATTTCATGCAATTATGAATGAGTAAAGCAAGTCCATACCCCAGGGAATTTGACAGGCATGGAGCAATAAATAGAAGGTAATATGCACACAGATGTTGGCCGGAAAGAAAATAAACATTGCGAGGTTTGAATTTTCTCCACAAGTGTTAACTCTAAGAAGCCGCCGATAATTGCAACATGTAGCGCCAGATCTAAGCTATCCATACATGTAAAAATTACTGAATTTGGTTGATATTTCATGCAATTATGAATGAGTAAAGCAAGTCCATACCACAGGGAATTTGACATGCATGGAGCAATAAATAGACGGTAACATGTACACAGATGTTGGCCGGAAAGAAAATAAACATTGCGAGGTTTGAATTTTCTCCACAAGTGTTAACTCTAAGAAGCCGCCGATAATTGCAACATGTAGCGCCAGATCTAAGCTATCCATACATGTCAAAATTACTGAATTTGGTTGATATTTCATGAAATTATAAATGATTAAAGCAAGTCCATACCCCAGGGAATTTGACATGCATGGAGCAATAAATAGACGGTAACATGTACACAGATGTTGGCCGGAAAGAAAATAAACATTGCGAGGTTTGAATTTTCTCCACAAGTTTTAACTCTAGGAAGCCGCCGATGATTGCAACATGTAGCGACAGATCTAAGCTATCCATACATGTCAAAATTACTGTATTTGGTTGATATTTCATGCAATTATGAATGAGTAGAGCAAGTCCATACCCCAGGGAATTTGACAGGCATGGAGCAATAAATAGAAGGTAATATGCACACAGATGTTGGCCGGGAAGAAAATAAACATTGCGAGGTTTGAATTTTCTCCACAAGTGTTAACTCTAAGAAGCCGCCGATAATTGCAACATGTAGCGCCAGATCTAAGCTATCCATACATGTCAAAATTACTGAATTTGGTTGATATTTCATGCAATTATGAATGAGTAAAGCAAGTCCATACCCCAGGGAATTTGACAGGCATGGAGCAATAAATAAAAGGTAATCTGCACACAGATGGTGGCCGGGAAGAAAATAAACATTGCGAGGTTTGAATTTTCTCCACAAGTGTTAACTCTAAGAAGCCGCCGATAATTGCAACATGTAGCGCCAGATCTAAGATATCCATACATGTCAAAATTACTGAATTTGGTTGATATTTCATGCAATTATGAATGAGTAAAGCAAGTCCATACCCCAGGGAATTTGACATGCATGGAGCAATAAATAGACGGTAACATGTACACAGATGTTGGCCGGAAAGAAAATAAACATTGCGAGGTTTGAATTTTCTCCACAAGTGTTAACTCTAAGAAGCCGCCGATAATTGCAACATGTAGCGCCAGATCTAAGCTATCCATACATGTCAAAATTACTGAATTTGGTTGATATTTCATGCAATTATGAATGAGTAAAGCAAGTCCATACCCCAGGGAATTTGACAGGCATGGAGCAATAAATAGAAGGTAATATGCACACAGATGTTGGCCGGAAAGAAAATAAACATTGCGAGGTTTGAATTTTCTCCACAAGTGTTAACTCTAAGAAGCCGCCGATAATTGCAACATGTAGCGCCAGATCTAAGCTATCCATACATGTCAAAATTACTGAATTTGGTTGATATTTCATGCAATTATGAATGAGTAAAGCAAGTCCATACCCCAGGGAATTTGACATGCATGGAGCAATAAATAGACGGTAACATGTACACAGATGTTGGCCGGAAAGAAAATAAACATTGCGAGGTTTGAATTTTCTCCACAAGTGTTAACTCTAAGAAGCCGCCGATAATTGCAACATGTAGCGCCAGATCTAAGCTATCCATACATGTCAAAATTACTGAATTTGGTTGATATTTCATGAAATTATAAATGAGTAAAGCAAGTCCATACCCCAGGGAATTTGACATGCATGGAGCAATAAATAGACGGTAACATGTACACAGATGTTGGCCGGAAAGAAAATAAACATTGCGAGGTTTGAATTTTCTCCACAAGTTTTAACTCTAGGAAGCCGCCGATGATTGCAACATGTAGCGACAGATCTAAGCTATCCATACATGTCAAAATTACTGTATTTGGTTGATATTTCATGCAGTTATGAATGAGTAGAGCAAGTCCATACCCCAGGGAATTTGACAGGCATGGAGCAATAAATAGAAGGTAATATGCACACAGATGTTGGCCGGAAAGAAAATACACATTGCGAGGTTTGAATTTTCTCCACAAGTGTTAACTCTAAGAAGCCGCCGATAATTGCAACATGTAGCGCCAGATCTAAGCTATGCATACATGTCAAAATTACTGAATTTGGTTGATATTTCATGCAATTATGAATGAGTAAAGCAAGTCCATACCCCAGGGAATTTGACATGCATGGAGCAATAAATAGACGGTAACATGTACACAGATGTTGGCCGGAAAGAAAATAAACATTGCGAGGTTTGAATTTTCTCCACAAGTGTTAACTCTAAGAAGCCGCCGATCATTGCAACATGTAGCGCCAGATCTAAGCTATCCATACATGTCAAAAGTACTGAATTCGGTTGATATTTCATGCAATTATGAATGAGTAAAGCAAGTCCATACCCCAGGGAATTTGACAGGCATGGAGCAATACATAAAAGGTAATCTGCACACAGATGGTGGCCGGAAAGAAAATAAACATTGCGAGGTTTGAATTTTCTCCACAAGTTTTAACTCTAGGAAGCCGCCGATGATTGCAACATGTAGCGCCAGATCTAAGCTATCCATACATGTCAAAATTACTGCATTTGGTTGATATTTCATGCAATTATGAATGAGTAAAGCAAGTCCATACCCCAGGGAATTTGACATGCATGGAGCAATAAATAGACGGTAACAAGTACACAGATGTTGGCCGGAAAGAAAATAAACATTGCGAGGTTTGAATTTTCTCCACAAGTGTTAACTCTAAGAAGCCGCCGATAATTGCAACCTGTAGCGCCAGATCTAAGCTATCCATACATGTCAAAATTACTGAATTTGGTTGATATTTCATGCAATTATGAATGAGTAAAGCAAGTCCATACCCCAGGGAATTTGACATGCATGGAGCAATAAATAGACGGTAACATGTACACAGATGTTGGCCAGAAAGAAAATAAACATTGCGAGGTTTGAATTTTCTCCACAAGTTTTAACTCTAAGAAGCCGCCGATAATTGCAACATGTAGCGCCAGATCTAAGCTATCCATACATGTCAAAATTACTGAATTTGGTTGATATTTCATGCAATTATGAATGAGTAAAGCAAGTCCATACCCCAGGGAATTTGACAGGCATGGAGCAATAAATAAAAGGTAATCTGCACACAGATGGTGGCCGGGAAGAAAATAAACATTGCGAGGTTTGAATTTTCTCCACAAGTGTTAACTCTAAGAAGCCGCCGATAATTGCAACATGTAGCGCCAGATCTAAGCTATCCATACATGTCAAAATTACTGAATTTGGTTGATATTTCATGCAATTATGAATGAGTAAAGCAAGTCCATACCCCAGGGAATTTGACAGGCATGGAGCAATAAATAGAAGGTAATATGCACACAGATGTTGGCCGGAAAGAAAATAAACATTGCGAGGTTTGAATTTTCTCCACAAGTGTTAACTCTAAGAAGCCGCCGATAATTGCAACATGTAGCGCCAGATCTAAGCTATCCATACATGTCAAAATTACTGAATTTGGTTGATATTTCATGCAATTATGAATGAGTAAAGCAAGTCCATACCCCAGGGAATTTGACATGCATGGAGCAATAAATAGACGGTAACATGTACACAGATGTTGGCCGGAAAGAAAATAAACATTGCGAGGTTTGAATTTTCTCCACAAGTGTTAACTCTAAGAAGCCGCCGATAATTGCAACATGTAGCGCCAGATCTAAGCTATCCATACATGTCAAAATTACTGAATTTGGTTGATATTTCATGAAATTATAAATGAGTAAAGCAAGTCCATACCCCAGGGAATTTGACATGCATGGAGCAATAAATAGACGGTAACATGTACACAGATGTTGGCCGGAAAGAAAATAAACATTGCGAGGTTTGAATTTTCTCCACAAGTTTTAACTCTAGGAAGCCGCCGATGATTGCAACATGTAGCGACAGATCTAAGCTATCCATACATGTCAAAATTACTGTATTTGGTTGATATTTCATGCAGTTATGAATGAGTAGAGCAAGTCCATACCCCAGGGAATTTGACAGGCATGGAGCAATAAATAGAAGGTAATATGCACACAGATGTTGGCCGGAAAGAAAATACACATTGCGAGGTTTGAATTTTCTCCACAAGTGTTAACTCTAAGAAGCCGCCGATAATTGCAACATGTAGCGCCAGATCTAAGCTATGCATACATGTCAAAATTACTGAATTTGGTTGATATTTCATGCAATTATGAATGAGTAAAGCAAGTCCATACCCCAGGGAATTTGACATGCATGGAGCAATAAATAGACGGTAACATGTACACAGATGTTGGCCGGAAAGAAAATAAACATTGCGAGGTTTGAATTTTCTCCACAAGTGTTAACTCTAAGAAGCCGCCGATCATTGCAACATGTAGCGCCAGATCTAAGCTATCCATACATGTCAAAAGTACTGAATTCGGTTGATATTTCATGCAATTATGAATGAGTAAAGCAAGTCCATACCCCAGGGAATTTGACAGGCATGGAGCAATACATAAAAGGTAATCTGCACACAGATGGTGGCCGGAAAGAAAATAAACATTGCGAGGTTTGAATTTTCTCCACAAGTTTTAACTCTAGGAAGCCGCCGATGATTGCAACATGTAGCGCCAGATCTAAGCTATCCATACATGTCAAAATTACTGCATTTGGTTGATATTTCATGCAATTATGAATGAGTAAAGCAAGTCCATACCCCAGGGAATTTGACATGCATGGAGCAATAAATAGACGGTAACAAGTACACAGATGTTGGCCGGAAAGAAAATAAACATTGCGAGGTTTGAATTTTCTCCACAAGTGTTAACTCTAAGAAGCCGCCGATAATTGCAACCTGTAGCGCCAGATCTAAGCTATCCATACATGTCAAAATTACTGAATTTGGTTGATATTTCATGCAATTATGAATGAGTAAAGCAAGTCCATACCCCAGGGAATTTGACATGCATGGAGCAATAAATAGACGGTAACATGTACACAGATGTTGGCCAGAAAGAAAATAAACATTGCGAGGTTTGAATTTTCTCCACAAGTTTTAACTCTAAGAAGCCGCCGATAATTGCAACATGTAGCGCCAGATCTAAGCTATCCATACATGTCAAAATTACTGAATTTGGTTGATATTTCATGCAATTATGAATGAGTAAAGCAAGTCCATACCCCAGGGAATTTGACAGGCATGGAGCAATAAATAAAAGGTAATCTGC
This sequence comes from Hippasteria phrygiana, assembly GCA_037893225.1. NCBI lineage: Eukaryota > Metazoa > Echinodermata > Asteroidea > Valvatida > Goniasteridae > Hippasteria > Hippasteria phrygiana. Next base: position 34,124 of record JAZGUH010001187.1, read on the forward strand.
ACACAGATGGTGGCCGGGAAGAAAATAAACATTGCGAGGTTTGAATTTTCTCCACAAGTGTTAACTCTAAGAAGCCGCCGATAATTGCAACATGTAGCGCCAGATCTAAGCTATCCATACATGTCAAAATTACTGAATTTGGTTGATATTTCATGCAATTATGAATGAGTAAAGCAAGTCCATACCCCAGGGAATTTGACAGGCATGGAGCAATAAATAGAAGGTAATATGCACACAGATGTTGGCCGGAAAGAAAATAAACATTGCGAGGTTTGAATTTTCTCCACAAGTTTTAACTCTAAGAAGCCGCCGATAATTGCAACATGTAGCGCCAGATCTAAGCTATCCATACATGTCAAAATTACTGAATTTGGTTGATATTTCATGCAATTATGAATGAGTAAAGCAAGTCCATACCCCAGGGAATTTGACAGGCATGGAGCAATAAATAGAAGGTAATATGCACACAGATGTTGGCCGGAAAGAAAATAAACATTGCGAGGTTTGAATTTTCTCCACAAGTTTTAACTCTAGGAAGCCGCCGATGATTGCAACATGTAGCGCCAGATCTAAGCTATCCATACATGTCAAAATTACTGCATTTGGTTGATATTTCATGCAATTATGAATGAGTAAAGCAAGTCCATACCCCAGGGAATTTGACATGCATGGAGCAATAAATAGACGGTAACAAGTACACAGATGTTGGCCGGAAAGAAAATAAACATTGCGAGGTTTGAATTTTCTCCACAAGTGTTAACTCTAAGAAGCCGCCGATAATTGCAACCTGTAGCGCCAGATCTAAGCTATCCATACATGTCAAAATTACTGAATTTGGTTGATATTTCATGCAATTATGAATGAGTAAAGCAAGTCCATACCCCAGGGAATTTGACATGCATGGAGCAATAAATAGACGGTAACATGTACACAGATGTTGGCCAGAAAGAAAATAAACATTGCGAGGTTTGAATTTTCTCCACAAGTTTTAACTCTAAGAAGCCGCCGATAATTGCAACATGTAGCGCCAGATCTAAGCTATCCATACATGTCAAAATTACTGAATTTGGTTGATATTTCATGCAATTATGAATGAGTAAAGCAAGTCCATGCCCCAGGGAATTTGACAGGCATGGAGCAATAAATAGAAGGTAATCTGCACACAGATGGTGGCCGGGAAGAAAATAAACATTGCGAGGTTTGAATTTTCTCCACAAGTGTTAACTCTAAGAAGCCGCCGATAATTGCAACATGTAGCGCCAGATCTAAGCTATCCATACATGTCAAAATTACTGAATTTGGTTGATATTTCATGCAATTATGAATGAGTAAAGCAAGTCCATACCCCAGGGAATTTGACATGCATGGAGCAATAAATAGACGGTAACATGTACAGATGTTGGCCGGAAAGAAAATAAACATTGCGAGGTTTGAATTTTCTCCACAAGTGTTAACTCTAAGAAGCCGCCGATAATTGCAACATGTAGCGCCAGATCTAAGCTATCCATACATGTCAAAATTACTGAATTTGGTTGATATTTCATGCAATTATAAATGAGTAAAGCAAGTCCATACCCAAGGGAATTTGACATGCATGGAGCAATAAATAGACGGTAACATGTACACAGATGTTGGCCGGAAAGAAAATAAACATTGCGAGGTTTGAATTTTCTCCACAAGTTTTAACTCTAGGAAGCCGCCGATGATTGCAACATGTAGCGACAGATCTAAGCTATCCATACATGTCAAAATTACTGTATTTGGTTGATATTTCATGCAATTATGAATGAGTAGAGCAAGTCCATACCCCAGGGAATTTGACAGGCATGGAGCAATAAATAGAAGGTAATATGCACACAGATGTTGGCCGGAAAGAAAATACACATTGCGAGGTTTGAATTTTCTCCACAAGTGTTAACTCTAAGAAGCCGCCGATAATTGCAACATGTAGCGCCAGATCTAAGCTATCCATACATGTCAAAATTACTGAATTTGGTTGATATTTCATGCAATTATGAATGAGTAAAGCAAGTCCATACCCCAGGGAATTTGACAGGCATGGAGCAATACATAAAAGGTAATCTGCACACAGATGGTGGCCGGAAAGAAAATAAACATTGCGAGGTTTGAATTTTCTCCACAAGTTTTAACTCTAGGAAGCCGCCGATGATTGCAACATGTAGCGCCAGATCTAAGCTATCCATACATGTCAAAATTACTGCATTTGGTTGATATTTCATGCAATTATGAATGAGTAAAGCAAGTCCATACCCCAGGGAATTTGACATGCATGGAGCAATAAATAGACGGTAACATGTACACAGATGTTGGCCGGAAAGAAAATAAACATTGCGAGGTTTGAATTTTCTCCACAAGTTTTAACTCTAAGAAGCCGCCGATAATTGCAACATGTAGCGCCAGATCTAAGCTATCCATACATGTCAAAATTACTGAATTTGGTTGATATTTCATGCAATTATGAATGAGTAAAGCAAGTCCATACCCCAGGGAATTTGACAGGCATGGAGCAATAAATAAAAGGTAATCTGCACACAGATGGTGGCCGGGAAGAAAATAAACATTGCGAGGTTTGAATTTTCTCCACAAGTGTTAACTCTAAGAAGCCGCCGATAATTGCAACATGTAGCGCCAGATCTAAGCTATCCATACATGTCAAAATTACTGAATTTGGTTGATATTTCATGCAATTATGAATGAGTAAAGCAAGTCCATACCCCAGGAAATTTGACATGCATGGAGCAATAAATAGACGGTAACATGTACAGATGTTGCCGGAAAGAAAATAAACATTGCGAGGTTTGAATTTTCTCCACAAGTGTTAACTCTAAGAAGCCGCCGATAATTGCAACATGTAGCGCCAGATCTAAGCTATCCATACATGTCAAAATTCTGAATTTGGTTGATATTTCATGCAATTATAATGAGTAAAGCAAGTCCATACCCCAGGGAATTTGACATGCATGGAGCAATAAATAGACGGTAACATGTACACAGATGTTGGCCGGAAAGAAAATAAACATTGCGAGGTTTGAATTTTCTCCACAAGTTTTAACTCTAGGAAGCCGCCGATGATTGCAACATGTAGCGACAGATCTAAGCTATCCATACATGTCAAAATTACTGTATTTGGTTGATATTTCATGCAATTATGAATGAGTAGAGCAAGTCCATACCCCAGGGAATTTGACAGGCATGGAGCAATAAATAGAAGGTAATATGCACACAGATGTTGGCCGGAAAGAAAATACACATTGCGAGGTTTGAATTTTCTCCACAAGTGTTAACTCTAAGAAGCCGCCGATAATTGCAACATGTAGCGCCAGATCTAAGCTATCCATACATGTCAAAATTACTGAATTTGGTTGATATTTCATGCAATTATGAATGAGTAAGCAAGTCCATACCCCAGGAATTTGACATGCATGGAGCAATGAAATAGACGGTAACATGTACACAGATGTTGGCCGGAAAGAAAATAAACATTGCGAGGTTTGAATTTTCTCCACAAGTGTTAACTCTAGAAGCCGCCGATAATTGCAACATGTAGCGCCAGATCTAAGCTATCCATACATGTCAAAAGTACTGAATTTGGTTGATATTTCATGCAATTATGAATGAGTAAAGCAAGTCCATACCCCAGGGAATTTGACAGGCATGGAGCAATAAATAAAAGGTATCTGCACACAGATGGTGGCCGGGAAGAAAATAAACATTGCGAGGTTTGAATTTTCTCCACAAGTGTTAACTCTAGAAGCCGCCGATAATTGCAACATGTAGCGGCCAGATCTAAGCTATCCATACATGTCAAAATTACTGAATTTGGTTGATATTTCATGCAATTATGAATGAGTAAAGCAAGTCCATACCCAGGGAATTTGACATGCATGGAGCAATAAATAGACGGTAACATGTACACAGATGTTGGCCGGAAAGAAATAAACATTGCGAGGTTGAATTTTCTCCACAAGTGTTAACTCTAAGAAGCCGCCGATAATTGCAACATGTAGCGCCAGATCTAAGCTATCCATACATGTCAAAATTACTGAATTTGGTTGATATTTCATGCAATTATGAATGAGTAGAGCAAGTCCATACCCCAGGGAATTTGACATGCATGGAGCAATAAATAGAAGGTAATATGCACACAGATGTTGGCCGGAAAGAAAATAAACATTGCGAGGTTTGAATTTTCTCCACAAGTGTTAACTCTAAGAAGCCGCCGATAATTGCAACATGTAGCGCCAGATCTAAGCTATCCATACATGTCAAAATTACTGAATTTGGTTGATATTTCATGCAATTATGAATGAGTAAAGCAAGTCCATACCCCAGGAATTTGACAGGCATGGGGCAATAAATAAAAGGTTATCTGCACACAGATGGTGGCCGGGAAGAAAATAAACATTGCGAGGGTTTGAATTTTCTCCACAAGTGTTAACTCTAAGAAGCCGCCGATAATTGCAACATGTAGCGCCAGATCTAAGCTATCCATACATGTCAAAATTACTGAATTTGGTTGATATTTCATGCAATTATGAATGAGTAAAGCAAGTCCATACCCCAGGGAATTTGACATGCATGGAGCAATAAATAGACGGTAACATGTACACAGATGTTGGCCGGAAAGAAAATAAACATTGCGAGGTTTGAATTTTCTCCACAAGTGTTAACTCTAAGAGCGCCGATAATTGCAACATGTAGCGCCAGATCTAAGCTTATCCATACATGTCAAAATTACTGAATTTGGTTGATATTTCATGCAATTATGAATGAGTAAAGCAAGTCCATACCCCAGGGAATTTGACATGCATGGAGCAATAAATAGAAGGTAATATGCACACAGATGTTGGCCGGAAAGAAAATAAACATTGCGAGGTTTGAATTTTCTCCACAAGTGTTAACTCTAAGAAGCCGCCGATAATTGCAACATGTAGCGCCAGATCTAAGCTATCCATACATGTCAAAATTACTGAATTTGGTTGATATTTCATGCAATTATGAATGAGTAAAGCAATCATACCCCAGGGAATTTGACAGGCATGGAGCAATAATAAAAGGTAATCTGCACACAGATGGTGCGGGAAGAAATAAACATTGCGAGGTTTGAATTTTCTCACAAGTGTTAACTCTAAGAAGCCGCCGATAATGCAACATGTAGCGCCAGATCTAAGCTATCCATACATGTCAAAATTACTGAATTTGGTTGATATTTCATGCAATTATGAATGAGTAAAGCAAGTCATACCCAGGGAATTTGACATGCATGGAGCAATAAATAGACGGTAACATGTTCACAGATGTTGGCCGAAAGAAAATAAACATTGCGAGGTTTGAATTTTCTCCACAAGTGTTAACTCTAAGAAGCCGCCGATAATTGCAACATGTAGCGCCAGATCTAAGCTATCCATACATGTCAAAATTACTGAATTTGGTTGATATTTCATGCAATTATGAATGAGTAAAGCAAAGTCCATACCCCAGGGAATTTGACAGGCATGGAGCAATAAATAGAAGGTAATATGCACACAGATGTTGGCCGGAAAGAAAATAAACATTGCGAGGTTTGAATTTCTCCACAAGTGTTAACTCTAAGAAGCCGCCGATAATTGCAACATGTAGCGCCAGATCTAAGCTATCCATACATGTCAAAATTACTGAATTTGGTTGATATTTCATGCAATTATGAATGAGTAAAGCAAGTCCATACCCCAGGGAATTTGACATGCATGGAGCAATAAATAGACGGTAACATGTACACAGATGTTGGCCGGAAAGAAATAAACATTGCGAGGTTTGAATTTTCTCCACAAGTGTTAACTCTAAGAAGCCGCCGATAATTGCAACATGTAGCGCCAGATCTAAGCTATCCATACATGTCAAAATTACTGAATTTGGTTGATATTTCATGCAATTATGAATGAGTAAAGCAAGTCCATACCCCAGGGAATTTGACATGCATGGAGCAATAAATAGAAGGTAATATGCACACAGATGTTGGCCGGAAAGAAATATAACATTGCGAGGTTTGAATTTTCTCCACAAGTGTTAACTCTAAGAAGCCGCCGATAATTGCAACATGTAGCGCCAGATCTAAGCTATCCATACATGTCCAAAATTACTGAATTTGGTTGATATTTCATGCAATTATGATGAGTAAAGCAAGTCCATACCCCAGGGAATTTGACAGGCATGGAGCAATAAATAAAAGGTAATCTGCACACAGATGGTGGCCGGGAAGAAAATAAACATTGCGAGGTTTGAATTTCTCCACAAGTGTTAACTCTAAGAAGCCGCCGATAATTGCAACATGTAGCGCCAGATCTAAGCTATCCATACATGTCAAAATTACTGAATTTGGTTGATATTTCATGCAATTATGAATGAGTAAAGCAAGTCCATACCCTAGGGAATTTGACATGCATG
>JAZGUH010001188.1:0-30479 GCA_037893225.1 Hippasteria phrygiana
GGATAGAATTATTCCAGGCGCATTTTCCAATACGCCTACTTTGTTACGACTTTTCTCCTCTAGACGAGGAGAGTGACGGGCGATGTGTGCGCATTTTAGAGCTGTGTATTTCATACCCATTTTCTTTTGGGTATTACTGCTGAATCCTATTTTGAGTATTAGTTTCATAGTACTGTTCATAATTGGTTTTTTGGGTGGTTTAGGGTCTAAATATTGTAGTTCACCAACCCCCAGTTTATTAGCTGCACCTCGATCTGACGTGAAGAGTTAGGCTCTTTGAATATACATCTCTTAGGAGGTAGACTGACGACGATGGTATACATGCTGGTTTTTCAAAAACTGGAGAGGTTTTTCGTGGGTTATCGGTTAGGTGGCAAACTCCTCCAGGGAGATCTAAAAAACCGCCAAGTCCTTTGAGTTTTAAATGTTAATTTGTAGTTTTCTGGTGGGAGGGTTTTTACGGCTCATATAGTGGGGTATCTAATCCCAGTTTATTATTGAGCTTTGGTGGTTGTGAAATTTTATTGGGATTGTTTTTACTTATGTTGTTACTGTTCTGTAAAGCTTGTTACTGCTAGAGTTAGGGTTCATCCTAATTGGAGTATTGGTTTACCACCTTTTTTCCGTGAGAGTTTTGACTATGGTCTTATGTATAACCGCGGTAGCTGGCACATAATTTACCGGCCAATTTGTCTATGACTATATCAAGCTTTTGCTTATTGTATAATATTGAGTACTGCAGTTGTGGTTGGCTAAGTGTATTGGACTCATTAGGGTGTCTGATACTAATAGTATTTACCTTTTACTTTGTAGGGAGGTAATTTTTTTACTCACTGGTTTGTTTAAGGGCTTGCATGTATCGTTCTAGAGATAGCCAAATTAAGGACTAGGACCAAATCTGTTGCTAAGGAAAGGATTTAAACCAATATTTAAGCGTTTTCAGTGCTATGCTTTTTGTTAAGCTACCTTTGCAGAATACTAACTTTTTTTCTAATTCGGAGATGAGAGGAAGGGCTAGTATAAATAAGAGGAAATATAATATGGAAGAAATTTGTCCAAGGATTATGAATGGTTCTTCTACGGGTTGTCTTCCTAACCAGGTTAGGATAATAAAAGTAGTAGTAATTAGTCAAAATAGTCTTTGGGAGGCTGGGCGGAAGGTTTTTGCTTTTTTTTTAGAAGTGTGGAGAATGGGTATTAAGAATAAGATAAGTATGGATGATAATAGGGCTAGTACACCTCCTAACTTTTTTGGGATGGATCGAAGTATTGCATATGCAAATAGGAAGTATCATTCTGGTTGAATATGGACAGGTGTAATTAGTGGTTTTGCAGGGTTAAAGTTTTCGGGGTCTTTAAGGAGATTGGGGGATAATAATGTGATTGATCTTAGTAGTAAGAATAGTATTATAAATCCTGTAATGTCCTTGGTAGAGAAGTATGTATGGAAAGGGGTCTTGTCAAATTTTGATTCTAATCCGGTGGGATTTTTAGAGCCAGTTTGGTGAAGAAACAGGAGGTGAATAAGTGAAAAGGCAGTGATTAGGAATGGAAATAAAAAGTGGAATGCAAAGAATCGGGTAAGTGTAGCTTTGTCTACGGAGAAGCCGCCTCATAGTCATTGTACTATGGAGGAACCTATATAGGGTACGGCGGAAATTAAGTTGGTAATAACTGTGGCTCCTCAAAATGACATTTGGCCTCAAGGTAGAACATAACCTACAAATGCTGTTAGCATGGTAAGTAGAAATAGTATTACTCCTATTTTTCAAGTTTCTTTTTTTATATAGGAACCGTAGTAAATGCTTCGTCCTATATGGCAGTACATGCAGAGGAAGAGGAAAGAGGCGGTTTTTGCATGTATTTTACGTAATAATCATCCGTAGTTAACGTCTCGGCAGAGGTGGCTAATGGATGAGAAGGCTAGGGAGATGTCGGAGGTGTAATGCATTGCTAAAAATAGTCCTGTAATAATTTGTATAATTAGACATAAGCCTAGTAAGGATCCAAATTTTCATCAGATTGACAGTTTTCTTGGAGAGGGCAGGTCAATTAGGGAGTTATTAAGGATTTTGAATAAAGGGTGTTTCTTTCGTAAAGGGCCTGTCATAATTTTTTATATATAATGATTTTTTATAGTATTTTAACTTTGATGTTTTTTGGGAGAACTTTAGTATTTTACAGGTTATCTCCTTATTATGGAGCTTTGGGTTTGGTTTTAGTAGCGGTTTCTGGGTGTGTTTTTTGTGGGTTGATGGGACTTTCTTTTGTGGCTCTAGTTTTGGTTTTGATTTATATAGGAGGTATGTTGGTAGTTTTTGTGTATTCTACAGCTATTTCGGCGGAGCGATACCCAATGGTGAGCAATGTTAAGGAGGTTTTTGTATTGGGAGGTTTTGTTATAGCATGGGGTGTTTTAAATTTTAGTTCTTTTTGTGAGTTAGAGGGAGGATTTTCTTGGAGTTTTTTTACAGGTGAGGATTTATTGGGAAGAAGAAATTTATATTGGAAGATGGGGGGTTTTCTTTTGATAGGTGGTTATATTTTGTTAGTGGCATTAGTGGTTGCTTTAGTAATTACTTATGGGACTGAGTATAAAGTTCTTAAGGCTTTATAGGGTAGTTGGTAAGTTTATTTGTGGGGTTATGGGGTTTAAGATGATAAAGTTAAAGAATTAAATGTTTTTGATGAGCTAGGTAAGGATAAATGTTGTGGATATTATGATGAGGAATGTAAGGGTGGAAAGCAATATATATTGCTTTATGTAGCCTCTTTGGGATAGTTGGTACTTTTGTGAGGTTAGATAGGAGGATTGGGTTAATCCTTGGGGTCCTATGTTTTCTCTTCACCCTCGGTCTAATTTTCGAGTTCTTAGGGAAAGTGATATTATGAAAGAGTGTAGTAGAAAAATTATATGAGATAATTTTTCATAAAATCATTGTTTGGAAGTGAAGGTATTTATTCTTGAAAAGTATTTGGATAGGACGGTGATAGAGAGTTTTTTTATTATAGAGATGGAAAATATTATTCCTGTGAGGGTTAGGATTAAGGCTAGGGACTTTAGTATCAAGGGTATTTTTAGGGTGGGGGAAAATAAAATTAGTTTGGATAGGATTCATCCTGATAGGATGGTTCCGATTGCAAGGCGTTTTAGGGATTTGGTTAGGTTAGGGTTTTCTTCTGTGGTGGGACAAAGGGGAGAAAAAGAAGGTTTCTTTAGGAAGCAGAATAGAATAATGCGGAAGGAATATACGGAGGTTAGTAGAGTGGCTATAAGGGCTAAGATAATTCTGGTTAGGTTGGATATTCTTGTAAGTCTTATTTCAAGTATTAGGTCCTTAGAGTAAAAACCGGCAAGGAATGGAATTCCAGATAGAGCAAGGCTTCCGAGGACAATACAGGCTGATGTTTTGGGAAGAATAAATTGTAGGCCTCCCATCTTTCGTATGTCTTGTTCGTCGTTAAGTCTGTGAATAATTCTACCGGATGACAAGAATAGCATTGCCTTGAAGAAGGCGTGGGTACATATGTGAAATAATGCTATTTTTGGTTGGTTAAGTCCAATTGCGACCATCATTAGGCCTAGTTGGCTGGTTGTTGAGTATGCAATGATCTTCTTTATATCGTGTTGGGATATGGCAGTGGTGGCTGCGAAAATTGCAGTTAGGGATCCAATTATTAGGCATCAGGTTTTGAATATTGTTCTATGGGAATAGAGTGGGCTAAGACGAATTAGTAGAAATATTCCTGCTACAACCATAGTGGACCTATGGAGAAGGGCTGATACAGGGGTTGGGCCTTCCATTGCAGCAGGGAGTCAAGGGTGTAGGCCAAATTGAGCTGACTTTCCAGCGGCAGCTATTAGGGCTCCTAGTAGTAGGAGTTTTGTTTTTATGGTTTTTGAGTTAATTGTTTGTATTTCTGAGATTGATCAGGATTTGAAATAGGATATTGAGAGTGAGAAGAACAATAGGAGACCTATATCACCTATACGGTTGTAGATGATAGCTTGTATAGCAGAATTGTTTGCTTTTGTACGAGATGACCATCATCTGATTAGAAGGAATGATAGAAAGCCAACTCCTTCTCATCCTATGAAGAGAATAAAGATTTTATTAGAGGAAGTAAGAATAATCATGTTTAGTAGAAATATAATTAGAAGTCGGAAGAATTGTTTAGGGTTAGGATCATTGTTCATATAGTAGGATGAAAACTCTAAAATAGATCAGGAGACTAGCAAGGCTATGGATAGGAATATTTTGAATCTTAAGTCAAAGTGAAACTTAATGGCAAGGTTAGAGGATTTTTTTGGGATTCATTTTTTTAGTAATATAATGATGTCTGGGGAGGAGAGGGAAGTTTTTACTATTAGTGGTATAATTGAAAGTAAAGCGAGGATCTTTAGAAGGGAGGTGAAGAATAAACTATCCTTTTTTAGGATTGAGAATGAGGGTTTGTGGGAAAGACCCAATCATGGTAGTCTTTGTAGGGCTTGAGTTTTCTTTTGGAAAAAGAGTGTAGAAATTAAGAGGATTAGTATAATAAAAAGTTTTATGGATATTATAATTTTTGAAGGTTTTATTAACACCGAAACTTCTATAGAGTTGAACTACAGATTAGAAGACTTAGCAGGACTCAAATAAACCTATAAGTTTCGGATCAGAGATCAGGTTTTAACTGATAATTTTAATGCCACAAATTAAGGTTTATATTTTAAACTACTTTGATCAAAAGTTGGTGAATAATTTGTTGTTTTTAGTACTTTTAGTGGTTATTAGGATCTATAATGATTTACTTTCTAAAAAGAGTAAGATGGCAAATTGTTAGTGTTGGGATAAAAATATTAGTTGTGTAAGGGGGGGGCCTTAGGGGTTTTTTGTTTTTTTTTATTTTTTGGGGTTTTATTTGGTAAGAATTAAGGCAGGGCTTAAAATAAGAAGTAAAAGGGGAGTAAGATGAAGAATAATTAGTATGTGTTCTGTTGTTTTTATTGGTTTAATTTTTGAAAGGAATTTGGGGAAAGTTCTTTTTTTTGTGTTTTTAAAGATTAGGAGTGAGTATATGGCTCCAAATACGGTAGTTAGTGTGATAATTGGTGTAGTAAGAGTTTTTCAGTTTATTATGGAAGATATAATTAGGAGTTCTCCAATTAGGTTGGGGGTGGGAGGTAGACCGAGGTTTGAGACACATGTAATTATTCATCATAGTGTGAGTAGTGGGGTTATTAGCTTAAATCCTCGAGTGATGGATAAGGTTCGAGTGTTTTTTCGTTCGTAAAATAGTTTAGCTAGGCAGAATAATGCGGAAGATATAAGTCCGTGGGCAATCATTAGAGTTAAAGCTCCTTTTATCCCTCAAAGGGATAGAGAGAATACTCCAGAGGCTACGATTCTCATGTGGCCTATGGAGGAATAAGCTATTAAGGCCTTTAGATCTGTTTGGCGCAGGCAAATTATTCTTGTTAGTAGAGCGCCCCAGATGCAGAAAGTTATCAAGGGGTGAGAGATATTAAGTGAAGAGGGAATATAAAAAATTATTATTGTTCGTATTAGGCCATATCCGCCAAGCTTTAGGAGAATGGCTGCCAATATCATTGAGCCTGCGATGGGGGCTTCAACATGGGCCTTGGGTAATCATAGGTGGAATCCATATATAGGCATCTTTATAGTGAAGGCTAGTAAGCAGAATATTCATCAGGTGGTGGTGAGGGGGAGGGTCAAAGATAGGATGTTTTTTGAAAGTGATAGAAGTGGAAAAATTGTTGTTAGAGAATTAGATGCTATGGTTATTATGGCTATAAGGAGGGGGAGGGAGCCAATCATGGTATAGAATAGGAAGTATATTCTTGCTTGGAATCGCTCCTTTTGGGCTCCTCATCGTGCTATTAATGAAAGAGTAGGAATTAAGGTTGTTTCAAATGCTATGAAGAATAGGGATAATTCTAGGGAGGAAAATGTAATAATAAGTGCTATTAATATAATGAATATTAATGAGATAAAGGTGCGTTGTTTAATGGGGGTTTGATTTTGTAAGGTGTTTATTCTGGCAATTAGAGAGAGTGGGGCAAGTCAGCATCTTAATATTATAAGGGGAGTAGATAAAGGGTCGGTTGCTAAGGTGGTTGAAAGGTGATGTCAGATTGATGAGTGGTGGGGGGTAAGTAGGTTTAGGCTTAGAAAGGTAATTAGCGTGGAGTTCAGGATAGCTAGTGGTCATATAAACTTGGTTTGGACAAGTCAGGTAATTATAAGTGCTGATGAAGATACTAATAAGATATATATCATTAATTTGGGTATTTTATTCGGCTCAGTCGAGTCCTCCTTGGGTTCATTCGAATATAAGACCTATTGTTAGTATAATGAGGAAAAGGACGGTAAAGGTAATGGGAAGTTTAGGGTTTAGATATAATATTCTTGAGGGGAATGGAAATAGGAGGGCAATTTCGAGGTCAAATAGAAGAAATAAAATTGCGACAAGGAAGAATCGAAAGGAGAATGGAATGCGGGCAGATTTTAAAGGGTCGAATCCACATTCGTAGGGAGAAGACTTTTCGGATTTTATTTTACGTAAAGGAAGGAAGTGGGCGGCAAAGGTAATGATGGTTGTTATTAAAATAATTGATGTGGTAGTTATAAAAAATTTGAAAATTTTATTGTTTATATAATTATATTAGGGAAGTGGCAGAGTGATGTGTTTAGCTTGAAACTAAAAAGATGGAGGTTAAAATCCTTTCTTCTCTTGATTAGGAGCCTCATCAGTATATACAGATGTAAAGGAATAGTCAAACTACATCTACGAAGTGTCAGTATCAGGCAGCGGCTTCGAATCCAAAATGGTGGTTTTTGGAAAAGTGAAAAGTAATAAGTCGTAAGAAGCAGATAAATAGGAAGGTAGTTCCTATGAGTACGTGAAGGCCGTGAAATCCTGTGGCTACGAAGAAGGTAGATCCATAAATGCTGTCGGCTATAGTAAATGGAGAGTCATAGTATTCTCAAGCTTGTAGGGCTGTAAAATATAATCCTAGGGTAACTGTAAGGAATAGGCTTTGTGTAGCTTCCTTTAGGTTTTTGGAAAGGATGCTATGGTGGGCTCAGGTTACTGTAATCCCAGAAGATAGAAGGACAGCTGTTTTTAGGAGAGGTACCAGGAATGGTTTGATTGGTTTTATTCCGGTGGGAGGTCAGGATATACCCAGTTCTATTGTAGGTGCTAAACTTCTATGGAAGAATGCTCAGAAGAAAGCAAAAAAGAAGCATACTTCTGATACAATAAAAAGTATCATTCCGTATCGTAATCCTTTTTTTACGGGTAAGGTATGACTTCCTTGGAAGGTGGCTTCTCGTATTATGTCTCGTCATCATTTTATTATGGTCAGAATAAGAAGGAGTGAGCCAATTGTAAATAGTAGTTTATTTTTGGTATGGAATCAAAGTATTAGGCCAGAGGTCATCATGAAGGCTCTGATGGCTCCTGTGATAGGTCAGGGGCTTTGGTCAACAAGGTGGTATGGATGTTGGTGAGTCATAATTTAGATGTTTTGAGAAAGGTAGAATTTTACTAAAGCTGTAAATACGTAGGCTTGGATACAAGCAACCCCAATTTCTAGTAGGAATAGTAAGAAGAATATTATTGTGGTAATTCTGGCAATTAGGGGGTTTTTTATAAGGGTTCAAATTGTTGTGGATAGGAGGTAAATTAGTAAATGGCCAGCGGTGAGGTTTGCAGCTAGTCGAAGGCCAAGTGCAATGGGTTGTGCAAATAGGCTAATGGTTTCTATAATTACCATAAGTGGAATGAGGAATGAAGGGGTTCCTTGGGGAACCATATGTCTAAGGCGTTTTTTGAATGCTAGGTAGAATCCAAGGATATTTACTGACATTCATAATGGTATACCTATACTATAGGTAATTGAAATATGTCTTGTTGTAGTGAAGGCATAGGGGAGTAGGCCTAGGATTTTGATTGAGAATATTAGTATAAATATGGTTGTAAATGAGGATACTCAAGGGGCTGATTTCGGGTTTGTTTGTTGGAAGATAATCTTTATTAGTTCGTGGTAGAAAGAAGAAATAATGAGGTGTATGCGGGTAGGAAGTCAGTTGGATTCTTTAGATAAAGATAGTCAGGAAAGGTTTAGGATAATTGCTGTTATTGTTATGGGGATAAATATGATTAGGTCAGGGGAGAATTGTCCAAATATTCTTTTTAGTTTCATAATCATTTGTTTTTGTGGGTATAAAGGGGTTTATTTGGGTTTTTGTGTAGTTGTATGTTCTTTTTTAAAAGGTTTATATTAATAATTATTGTAAATATAAGTATAATGGAGACTCATCTGAGTATAAAGTTAAATAGTCATCAGGCTAGTTTTAATTGAGGCATGTCTTTGATAGTGGGTGGGAGGGCACTTTAGTTCAAATTAAGAGTTTGATGCTACCTTATTAGCTTATCAAAGATTCTTTTAGGAAGTTGGAGATTCAGTTTTCAAAAGAGGAGAATTTTGTAGCTTCTATAACTATAGGCATAAAGCTATGTTTAGCCCCGCAAATTTCTGAACATTGGCCGTAAAATATTCCACAGCGGGAGATGAGAAATTTTACTTGTTTTAATCGTCCTGGTACAGCATCCATCTTTATTCCTAAAGATGGGATAGCTCATGAGTGTAATACATCAGCGGAAGAGATTAATACTCGGATAGGGATTTGGGATGGTAGGATTAGGCGGTTGTCTACTTCTAGTAAGCGGGGATTACCTGTGGTAAGATCAGAGGTGGGAATCATGTATGAATCAAATTCTAGTTCTCGGTAGTCAGCATATTCGTATCTTCAATATCATTGGTGGCCGATGGCCTTAATTGTTAGGAAGGGGTTTTTAACTTCGTCCATAAGATAGAGTAGTTGGAGGGAGGGAAGAGCTACAAATATAAGAATAATAGCAGGGATGATGGTTCATATTGTTTCTAAGTTTTGTCCTTCTAGAAAGAATCGGTTGGTTTTGGAGGAGAATAGTAGGGAAGCCAGGCCATAAAATACTAAGATGGTAATTAAGGTTAGAATAATTAAGGTGTAGTCGTGAAAGTAGATTAGTTCTTCCATTAATGGAGAAGATGCGTCTTGTAATCCTAGTTGGGTTCAATTTGCCATTTATTGTTGTAGAAGTTTAATTTTTACTACTAGATCGGAGTTGTGTGAACGAGAAAGTGCTACCATTAGAGATAAACCTGTGCTGGCTTCGCAGGCTGATAAGGTTAGAAGAATTAGGTTTTTTGGTAGAAGAAATTTTGTGTTTGTTTTGACGGATCATATAGCCATGGCTATAAATATTGAGATTAAGAGCATCTCTAGGCAGAGAAGAATAGAAAGAAAGTGAAGTCGGTTTATAAGTATACCTAGAATTCCTAGGTAGAATGAAATTATGGTGAGTATGAAGAAAGAGAAAATAAAAGGGTTTCGGGTTTTTCCGAAGTTGCTTAAGTCGAAGTTAAGTGTTTTTGTTAAACTAATCCTTGTAATTTACTTAATTAGGAATACGGTGGAGGGAATTTCGTTGAAGGTGTGGTGGGAAGGGGGAAAAGAGGAGTATTGTCATTCTAGGGAAGAGAAGGAGAATTCAGGGGGAAGGGCAGGTCGTTGGGTGGAAAAAGCTTCTCAGAGGATATATATAAATAGGAGGGTAGCTGTAAGTGATATGGTAGAACCAATGGAGGAAACGGTGTTTCATAGTGTGTAAGCATCAGGGTAGTCGGAGTATCGTCGAGGCATTCCAGCTAATCCTAGGAAGTGTTGTGGAAAGAATGTAAGGTTAACCCCAATAAACATAAGTGTGAAGTGAATCTTTCTAAGTAAGGGGTGGAGCCCTATCCCTGAAAATAAAGGAAATCAGTGGGTGAATCCGGCGAATATGGCAAATACAGCCCCCATTGATAAGACGTAGTGGAAATGGGCAACTACGTAGTAAGTGTCGTGGAGAATAACGTCGATGGAAGATTTAGCTAGTACAACGCCTGTGAGTCCACCAATGGTAAATAGGAATACAAATCCGAGTGCTCATAAAAGTGGGGTATCTCATCGTAATTTTCTTCCTTGGAGGGTGGCCATTCATCTAAATACCTTTATGCCGGTAGGTACGGCTATTATCATGGTGGCGGCGGTGAAGTATGCTCGGGTGTCTACATCCATTCCTACTGTAAACATATGGTGGGCTCATACTAGGAATCCAAGAATACCGATTGAAACTATGGCGTAAACCATTCCTAGGTATCCGAAGGGTTCTCTCTTTCCGGAGTAGTGGGCTATTACGTGAGATATCATTCCAAAGCCTGGAAGAATAAGAATATAAACTTCTGGATGACCAAAGAATCAGAATAGGTGTTGAAAGAGGATTGGGTCACCTCCTCCGGCTGGGTCAAAGAATGTTGTTTTAACTTTTCGGTCAGTTAGTAGCATAGTTATAGCCCCAGCTAGCACAGGTAGTGAGAGTAGAAGTAGGAAGGCTGTTACGAAGACGGATCATACGAATAGTGGGAGGCGGTCAAATGATATTCCGGGAGTTCGCATATTTATTACGGTGGTAATAAATTTGATGGATGCTAATATGGAGGAGGCCCCAGCAAGGTGGAGGGAAAATATGGCGAGGTCTACGGAGCCACCAGCGTGGGCGAGGTTACTTGATAAAGGGGGGTAGATGGTTCAGCCGGTGCCAGCGCCACTTTCTACTCCTGCGGAAGCAAGTAAAAGAAGGAAAGAAGGAGGGATAAGTCAAAAGCTCATTTTATTCATTCGGGGGAAGGCCATGTCGGGTGCTCCAATCATTAGTGGAATTAGTCAATTACCAAAGCCTCCTATCATGATAGGCATTACCATAAAGAATATCATTACTAGGGCGTGAGCAGTAACTATAACTTTGTATATTTGATCGTCTTGTAATAGAGATCCGGGTTGGGCTAGTTCTGTTCGTATTATAACTCTCATTGCTGTTCCTACCATACCAGCTCAAGCTCCAAATATGAGATAAAGTGTACCGATATCCTTGTGTTTTGTTGAAAAAAATCATCGTTTTAGTTGCATGGTTTATAATTTTATTATATATAATATAAACAGAAAATAGTCTAGTTAGGATGGTAGCTTTGGGAGTTGTTGGTGTAAGTGAAGGACTTACTTTTCTGATTAGAAAGATAAGAGTTGAACTTATATCAGGGAAATCAAAGTTCTCTGTTTTACCATTATACTACTTTCTATAAATGGGTTGTAGCCTAATGGAAAGGCGATTGGCCGTTAACCAGGAGATAATAAGATCAATACTTATCAACTCAGGCTGGGGTAACAAAGTGGTAAATGTGGCAGATTTAGGATTTGTTATCAAAGGTTCGAGTCCTTTCTTCAGTTGTGTAGTTTAGGGTTTAAACCTAAGTTTTCTAATTGCAAGTTAGGTGTTTTTTTTAAACTAAATTCACAGGGGTTTAAGTTAATAAAACTAAGAGCCTTCAAAGTTCTAAATAAAAATTGGAAGTTTTTAACCCTTGGGGTGGGGTTTTGTAGTGTAATTAACATTTTAGATTGCAAATCTATTGATACGGGTAGTGTTCCGTCAAAACTTTCAAGACAATTTGATTTGCACAAATATTTTCTCTGTGTAAAAGAGATGCTTTCTAGTAAGCTTTGTCTAGAGTAAAGTAAGCTAATAATAAGCTTTTGGGTTCATACCCCAAGAATGGAAGGTTAGGTGCCTCCCTTTATTTTAAAGAGCACTAGGGTGATTGCTAGTAATTTCGGTCTGACAGTCCGAGGTTATTTTTAACTAGCTCTTTTAGGATGAGGTGGCAGAAAGGTAAGTGCTGCAGATTGTAAATTTGTTTGTGAAGGTTCGAGTCCTTTTCTTATTAGTTGTCTTATTAGTATAAGAGTATATTTGATTTCCAATTAGAAGGTTCTTGTTAATAGTCAAGGATAAGATAATAATATATTATATATAATGATTGCTAAAATAGCAAAGAGGGTAATGCAAGAAGTCTAAGCTTTCTTTATCAGGGGTTCGAATCCCTTTTTTAGTTGTGAAGATGATATTTTTAATAAAATCTTTTTCTTTTGTGGTGCCTTTGTTGTTGGCTGTAGCTCTTTTAACTTTAGTAGAGCGTAAGGTTTTGGGGTATATGCAGTTGCGTAAGGGTCCTAAATTGGTAGGGCCTTTTGGTTTGTTGCAGCCTATTGCTGACGGCTTTAAGTTGTTGGTAAAGGAGACTTTAAAGCCGTCTAGGGGGTCACCATATTTGTTTTATTTTTCGCCAGTGTTGTTTTTGGGAATTGCTTTATTGTTATGGTCGGTTATTCCAATAGGTTATTCTGTGGTTAAAGTAAATTTATCTCTTATTTTAATATTGGGTTTATCTAGGCTATCTGTTTATTCTTTGTTAGGATCTGGATGATCATCTAATTCAAATTATTCTTTTTTAGGGGCGGTTCGGGCGGTAGCTCAAACTGTTTCTTATGAAATTAGTTTGGGTTTGATCTTATTTAGTGTTGTAGTGCTTTCGGGGGGCTTTAGAGTAAAGGTGATAGAAAGTTCTCAGGAGAGTTCTTGATTGTTGTTTACTTGTTTACCTTTATTTGTGATCTGATTTGTCTCTACTTTGGCTGAGACAAATCGGGCACCATTTGATTTAACAGAGGGGGAGTCAGAGATTGTTTCTGGATACAATGTGGAATATGCGGGAGGGCCTTTTGCTATGTTTTTTATAGCTGAATATGCCAAAATAATTTTTATGAAATTGTTGTCGGTGGTATTGTTTTTAGGTGGAAGTTCTTCTTTTTGGGGTTTTCCTATTGATGTTTTGGTAGTAAGGATTAAGGCTAGGTTGTTGGTGGTTATGTTTTTATGGGTTCGTGCTTCCTATCCTCGGTTTCGTTACGATCAATTAATGTATCTTACTTGGAAGAAGTATCTACCTTTAAGTTTTTGTATTCTTATGTTTTATGTTGTATTTTTTGTATTATTTGATATTTTACCACCAGGGTTATTAAATTTTTAGGGGTTTGTTCCTAAGGAAAAGGACACCTAGCTGATAATTAGGTTGTAGAAGGTTAGATTCCTTCCAGGCTCTGTGCATCGTAAAGTTTTGGTTATGTTAATTGTAAATGTTATAGTGAGTACGGTGGTAGTTGTGAGAAGTCATCATTGGTTTTCTGTTTGGGTAGGGTTGGAGATGAAAACTTTATCTATTTTACCTGTTTTGTGTTATCAATTTTTACCACGGGGTGTGGAATCGACTGTAAAGTATTTTTTAGTACAGTCTTTTAGTGCTGCTTTGATCTTGAATGCAGTTATAATTCAAGTTTGGTTGTACTCTTCTTGATCTGTATTTCATCCTTTAAAAGTTTTTACTTCTTTAATTATGACTTTAGCTGTAGGATTAAAGTTAGGGCTATTTCCATGTCATTATTGGTTTCCGGATGTAATTCAGGGAGTTGGGTTTTTACAGGGTTTGGTATTGTCTACTTGGCAAAAGTTAGCACCTTTTGTTGTTATTTTGTATATATGTGGTAGTTTAAGGATTATGGTTTTGAGAGTTTTAGGGGCACTGTCTGTTTTGGTTGGCGGGTGAGGGGGTTTAAATCAAAGGCAAGTACGGAAGGTTTTGGCTTTTTCTTCTATAGCACATATGGGGTGGATTATTAGGGTTTTGGGATATTCGGTTAGGTTAAGATGTGTAATGCTTTTTGTATATATAGTTTTGAATAGGGGGGTGTTTATGTTGAGAAAAGAATTCAAATTGATGTCTTTGTCAAGTTTAAGTCGTTTGGTTTTTGTTAATCCGGTAGGGGGTTTTTGTTTAATTTTAAGAATACTTTCTTTAGGTGGGTTACCTCCGTTGTTTGGTTTTGTTACAAAGTTTATGGCTTTAGAATGTTTAATTAGTAAAGGGGTTTTTGTAAAAAGTGGAGTATTGGTTGTGGGAAGTTTATTAAGTTTGTTTTTTTATTTACGGATAGCTTTTAAAAGAAGATTAATAGTTTTTCCTCAGCATGTTTTGTCTGTATTTTCATGGCGTGCGGTGGGTATAACAAGGGGTTTTTCGGTATATGGGGTATTTTTAAGGGGGTTTTTAAGACTAAGATTTTTAGGTTTAAGAGTTTTTCCGTTAATTGTATCTTTTTTGAAATAAATTATTATATATTAATAAAATTTAGATAGACTAACTTTTAGTAGTGAGGTTTTTGAAATTTTTTGCATTAGAATTTGACAAAACATTGTTATTTAAGGTAATGTTAAAGTATTGGAATAAGAAATAATAATAAATAGTTATAGTGGAAGTACCGTGAGGGAATGTTGAAATAATATGAAAAATAATAATAGGAAGAGAAGGGATAGATTCCTGTACCTTTTGTATGATGGTTTAGTTAGTGAATTAAAGGGTGTTTTGTTTCCCGAATTTAGGCGAGCTAATATATTCTACTTTTTAGGGTAAAGCTTTTACTGTTGCAATAGTAAGGTTAGAGGATATATTAGGTGTGAAATGCTTATCGTGCTTAATGATAGCTGGTTCTTTGAGAAATTGGTTTAAGCTGAGGGTTTACTTATATTTTGTGGTAATATTTTATAGGATAATTTAGGGTCATAAAGATAATAGTGTGCTGTATAGACATGAAGGGATAAGCTTTTATGTCAAAAAAGTAAAAACTTTCACTGTAAATAAAGGATATTTACTATGTTTTTAATATTTTATTGTAAAAGTTGAAGTAGGATTAATAACATCTATCTTTTTAGAGGGCGTTAAAGCTTTTTCTTTATTAGGTTTTGTAGAAGATTTTAGGTATGGGTCCAAGATTGCAGAAGAGTATCAAGGATTTTCATTGTTTTGTAAGTTTTGATGCTAAGATTAGTAAAGAAGACGTTATATTTTTTGAGGATTAAGCAGGCTTAATTTTGGATAGAGAAAAGTAATTAGTACAGGAATTAGCTTTTATTAGGTTGTCTTCCAACTCAGGAAGTAAGGGTGTTGTAGAATTAAGAAAAAGGAACTCGGCAAATTTAAACTTCGCCTGTTTACCAAAAACATCGCTCTTCGCTAAAGGTTCTAGTGTATGAGGAGTCCTGCCTGCCCAGTGACTTTAGTAGTTAAACGGCCGCGGTATTTTGACCGTGCAAAGGTAGCATAATCATTTGCCTCTTAAATAGAGGCTGGTATGAATGGCAAGACGGAGGTTTGACTGTCTCTTTCTTAAGGAGGTTGAATTTAATTTCTTTGTGAAGAAGCAAAGATGAGATCGTAGGACGAGAAGACCCTGTCGAGCTGAAATAGTAAAAATTAAGTGCTGTAGAGTATTCTTACGCTAATTTATTTTCGGAAGAAATTATAGAATTTACTTGAGATATGAGTGTACTGTATTATTTCTTGTTTTGGTTGGGGCAATCGCGGAGTAAATGTAACCTCCGTTGTAAATATTGATATTTAAAAGTGACTTCTTTTGTAGTATAAAATGTGTATTTATGATCCACTAAGAAAGTGAGTAAAGGAATAAGTTACCGCAGGGATAACAGCGTAATTTTCTTGGAGAGTTCATATTGATAAGAAAGTTTGCGACCTCGATGTTGGATCGGGATATCCAGGAGATGCAGCAGTTTCCAAGGGTTGGTCTGTTCGACCATTAAAATCCTACGTGATCTGAGTTCAGACCGGCGGGAGCCAGGTCAGTTTCTATCCACGATTAATTGTTATTTTTTTTAGTACGAAAGGACCAAAAAAATGGTACCAATGTTTTAAGATAAGTACTGGTTAGTTTTCTGTTTGGAAATAAAGATAGCAATAAGTGTGTTCGATTTTACTTTTGGTTTTTCGAATAAAAATGTGAGTTTTAAACGTGAGTTTTTGGTAAAAAAAGAAAGTTTTGTATTATTAATGTTCATAATTACTTTAATTTCGAATTAAAGTAGGTCTAGAAGAAAAGGTTCCTCCAAATTAGAGTAGTTAATCCTGGAAACTAGAAAGTATTAACCCTTCTCCCATAGAAGAAAGAAAATGTTTCCCCGAGTTGCTTCAATGAGTAAAATAAATAGAAAGATAATATTAATATCTATAAGAAGCCTTATTGTTACACTATATAGTAAGTATAGTAATACTTGTCCACCCTTTAGAAAGTACATGGTGCCTATAGTGTTCTTATACCTCCCACCCTTATAGCTGCGTCCGGAAGTATTATACTAAAGAGAGCTGAATAAAAGCCCCCCGGAGGGGGCAGTATTAGCTATTATGGGGGTATAGAAGGGAAGGGTTATTAAGCCTTAAAAAGGATTTTAACCTAAATCGTTTAATTTACAAGATTAATTGCTATTTTTAGCTTTTAAGGCTATTTAATCCTTATCGGGGTTTTCATCCGAGCTTAAAGCGTGAAAAGTTTTTGTTGTAGTTCAACTATAAGGATAGAATTATTCCAGGCGCATTTTCCAATACGCCTACTTTGTTACGACTTTTCTCCTCTAGACGAGGAGAGTGACGGGCGATGTGTGCGCATTTTAGAGCTGTGTATTTCATACCCATTTTCTTTTGGGTATTACTGCTGAATCCTATTTTGAGTATTAGTTTCATAGTACTGTTCATAATTGGTTTTTTGGGTGGTTTAGGGTCTAAATATTGTAGTTCACCAACCCCCAGTTTATTAGCTGCACCTCGATCTGACGTGAAGAGTTAGGCTCTTTGAATATACATCTCTTAGGAGGTAGACTGACGACGATGGTATACATGCTGGTTTT
The DNA here is from genome assembly GCA_037893225.1 of Hippasteria phrygiana. Classification (NCBI taxonomy): domain Eukaryota; kingdom Metazoa; phylum Echinodermata; class Asteroidea; order Valvatida; family Goniasteridae; genus Hippasteria; species Hippasteria phrygiana. The sequence goes on from JAZGUH010001188.1 coordinate 16,741, forward strand.
TCAAAAACTGGAGAGGTTTTTCGTGGGTTATCGGTTAGGTGGCAAACTCCTCCAGGGAGATCTAAAAAACCGCCAAGTCCTTTGAGTTTTAAATGTTAATTTGTAGTTTTCTGGTGGGAGGGTTTTTACGGCTCATATAGTGGGGTATCTAATCCCAGTTTATTATTGAGCTTTGGTGGTTGTGAAATTTTATTGGGATTGTTTTTACTTATGTTGTTACTGTTCTGTAAAGCTTGTTACTGCTAGAGTTAGGGTTCATCCTAATTGGAGTATTGGTTTACCACCTTTTTTCCGTGAGAGTTTTGACTATGGTCTTATGTATAACCGCGGTAGCTGGCACATAATTTACCGGCCAATTTGTCTATGACTATATCAAGCTTTTGCTTATTGTATAATATTGAGTACTGCAGTTGTGGTTGGCTAAGTGTATTGGACTCATTAGGGTGTCTGATACTAATAGTATTTACCTTTTACTTTGTAGGGAGGTAATTTTTTTACTCACTGGTTTGTTTAAGGGCTTGCATGTATCGTTCTAGAGATAGCCAAATTAAGGACTAGGACCAAATCTGTTGCTAAGGAAAGGATTTAAACCAATATTTAAGCGTTTTCAGTGCTATGCTTTTTGTTAAGCTACCTTTGCAGAATACTAACTTTTTTTCTAATTCGGAGATGAGAGGAAGGGCTAGTATAAATAAGAGGAAATATAATATGGAAGAAATTTGTCCAAGGATTATGAATGGTTCTTCTACGGGTTGTCTTCCTAACCAGGTTAGGATAATAAAAGTAGTAGTAATTAGTCAAAATAGTCTTTGGGAGGCTGGGCGGAAGGTTTTTGCTTTTTTTTTAGAAGTGTGGAGAATGGGTATTAAGAATAAGATAAGTATGGATGATAATAGGGCTAGTACACCTCCTAACTTTTTTGGGATGGATCGAAGTATTGCATATGCAAATAGGAAGTATCATTCTGGTTGAATATGGACAGGTGTAATTAGTGGTTTTGCAGGGTTAAAGTTTTCGGGGTCTTTAAGGAGATTGGGGGATAATAATGTGATTGATCTTAGTAGTAAGAATAGTATTATAAATCCTGTAATGTCCTTGGTAGAGAAGTATGTATGGAAAGGGGTCTTGTCAAATTTTGATTCTAATCCGGTGGGATTTTTAGAGCCAGTTTGGTGAAGAAACAGGAGGTGAATAAGTGAAAAGGCAGTGATTAGGAATGGAAATAAAAAGTGGAATGCAAAGAATCGGGTAAGTGTAGCTTTGTCTACGGAGAAGCCGCCTCATAGTCATTGTACTATGGAGGAACCTATATAGGGTACGGCGGAAATTAAGTTGGTAATAACTGTGGCTCCTCAAAATGACATTTGGCCTCAAGGTAGAACATAACCTACAAATGCTGTTAGCATGGTAAGTAGAAATAGTATTACTCCTATTTTTCAAGTTTCTTTTTTTATATAGGAACCGTAGTAAATGCTTCGTCCTATATGGCAGTACATGCAGAGGAAGAGGAAAGAGGCGGTTTTTGCATGTATTTTACGTAATAATCATCCGTAGTTAACGTCTCGGCAGAGGTGGCTAATGGATGAGAAGGCTAGGGAGATGTCGGAGGTGTAATGCATTGCTAAAAATAGTCCTGTAATAATTTGTATAATTAGACATAAGCCTAGTAAGGATCCAAATTTTCATCAGATTGACAGTTTTCTTGGAGAGGGCAGGTCAATTAGGGAGTTATTAAGGATTTTGAATAAAGGGTGTTTCTTTCGTAAAGGGCCTGTCATAATTTTTTATATATAATGATTTTTTATAGTATTTTAACTTTGATGTTTTTTGGGAGAACTTTAGTATTTTACAGGTTATCTCCTTATTATGGAGCTTTGGGTTTGGTTTTAGTAGCGGTTTCTGGGTGTGTTTTTTGTGGGTTGATGGGACTTTCTTTTGTGGCTCTAGTTTTGGTTTTGATTTATATAGGAGGTATGTTGGTAGTTTTTGTGTATTCTACAGCTATTTCGGCGGAGCGATACCCAATGGTGAGCAATGTTAAGGAGGTTTTTGTATTGGGAGGTTTTGTTATAGCATGGGGTGTTTTAAATTTTAGTTCTTTTTGTGAGTTAGAGGGAGGATTTTCTTGGAGTTTTTTTACAGGTGAGGATTTATTGGGAAGAAGAAATTTATATTGGAAGATGGGGGGTTTTCTTTTGATAGGTGGTTATATTTTGTTAGTGGCATTAGTGGTTGCTTTAGTAATTACTTATGGGACTGAGTATAAAGTTCTTAAGGCTTTATAGGGTAGTTGGTAAGTTTATTTGTGGGGTTATGGGGTTTAAGATGATAAAGTTAAAGAATTAAATGTTTTTGATGAGCTAGGTAAGGATAAATGTTGTGGATATTATGATGAGGAATGTAAGGGTGGAAAGCAATATATATTGCTTTATGTAGCCTCTTTGGGATAGTTGGTACTTTTGTGAGGTTAGATAGGAGGATTGGGTTAATCCTTGGGGTCCTATGTTTTCTCTTCACCCTCGGTCTAATTTTCGAGTTCTTAGGGAAAGTGATATTATGAAAGAGTGTAGTAGAAAAATTATATGAGATAATTTTTCATAAAATCATTGTTTGGAAGTGAAGGTATTTATTCTTGAAAAGTATTTGGATAGGACGGTGATAGAGAGTTTTTTTATTATAGAGATGGAAAATATTATTCCTGTGAGGGTTAGGATTAAGGCTAGGGACTTTAGTATCAAGGGTATTTTTAGGGTGGGGGAAAATAAAATTAGTTTGGATAGGATTCATCCTGATAGGATGGTTCCGATTGCAAGGCGTTTTAGGGATTTGGTTAGGTTAGGGTTTTCTTCTGTGGTGGGACAAAGGGGAGAAAAAGAAGGTTTCTTTAGGAAGCAGAATAGAATAATGCGGAAGGAATATACGGAGGTTAGTAGAGTGGCTATAAGGGCTAAGATAATTCTGGTTAGGTTGGATATTCTTGTAAGTCTTATTTCAAGTATTAGGTCCTTAGAGTAAAAACCGGCAAGGAATGGAATTCCAGATAGAGCAAGGCTTCCGAGGACAATACAGGCTGATGTTTTGGGAAGAATAAATTGTAGGCCTCCCATCTTTCGTATGTCTTGTTCGTCGTTAAGTCTGTGAATAATTCTACCGGATGACAAGAATAGCATTGCCTTGAAGAAGGCGTGGGTACATATGTGAAATAATGCTATTTTTGGTTGGTTAAGTCCAATTGCGACCATCATTAGGCCTAGTTGGCTGGTTGTTGAGTATGCAATGATCTTCTTTATATCGTGTTGGGATATGGCAGTGGTGGCTGCGAAAATTGCAGTTAGGGATCCAATTATTAGGCATCAGGTTTTGAATATTGTTCTATGGGAATAGAGTGGGCTAAGACGAATTAGTAGAAATATTCCTGCTACAACCATAGTGGACCTATGGAGAAGGGCTGATACAGGGGTTGGGCCTTCCATTGCAGCAGGGAGTCAAGGGTGTAGGCCAAATTGAGCTGACTTTCCAGCGGCAGCTATTAGGGCTCCTAGTAGTAGGAGTTTTGTTTTTATGGTTTTTGAGTTAATTGTTTGTATTTCTGAGATTGATCAGGATTTGAAATAGGATATTGAGAGTGAGAAGAACAATAGGAGACCTATATCACCTATACGGTTGTAGATGATAGCTTGTATAGCAGAATTGTTTGCTTTTGTACGAGATGACCATCATCTGATTAGAAGGAATGATAGAAAGCCAACTCCTTCTCATCCTATGAAGAGAATAAAGATTTTATTAGAGGAAGTAAGAATAATCATGTTTAGTAGAAATATAATTAGAAGTCGGAAGAATTGTTTAGGGTTAGGATCATTGTTCATATAGTAGGATGAAAACTCTAAAATAGATCAGGAGACTAGCAAGGCTATGGATAGGAATATTTTGAATCTTAAGTCAAAGTGAAACTTAATGGCAAGGTTAGAGGATTTTTTTGGGATTCATTTTTTTAGTAATATAATGATGTCTGGGGAGGAGAGGGAAGTTTTTACTATTAGTGGTATAATTGAAAGTAAAGCGAGGATCTTTAGAAGGGAGGTGAAGAATAAACTATCCTTTTTTAGGATTGAGAATGAGGGTTTGTGGGAAAGACCCAATCATGGTAGTCTTTGTAGGGCTTGAGTTTTCTTTTGGAAAAAGAGTGTAGAAATTAAGAGGATTAGTATAATAAAAAGTTTTATGGATATTATAATTTTTGAAGGTTTTATTAACACCGAAACTTCTATAGAGTTGAACTACAGATTAGAAGACTTAGCAGGACTCAAATAAACCTATAAGTTTCGGATCAGAGATCAGGTTTTAACTGATAATTTTAATGCCACAAATTAAGGTTTATATTTTAAACTACTTTGATCAAAAGTTGGTGAATAATTTGTTGTTTTTAGTACTTTTAGTGGTTATTAGGATCTATAATGATTTACTTTCTAAAAAGAGTAAGATGGCAAATTGTTAGTGTTGGGATAAAAATATTAGTTGTGTAAGGGGGGGGCCTTAGGGGTTTTTTGTTTTTTTTTATTTTTTGGGGTTTTATTTGGTAAGAATTAAGGCAGGGCTTAAAATAAGAAGTAAAAGGGGAGTAAGATGAAGAATAATTAGTATGTGTTCTGTTGTTTTTATTGGTTTAATTTTTGAAAGGAATTTGGGGAAAGTTCTTTTTTTTGTGTTTTTAAAGATTAGGAGTGAGTATATGGCTCCAAATACGGTAGTTAGTGTGATAATTGGTGTAGTAAGAGTTTTTCAGTTTATTATGGAAGATATAATTAGGAGTTCTCCAATTAGGTTGGGGGTGGGAGGTAGACCGAGGTTTGAGACACATGTAATTATTCATCATAGTGTGAGTAGTGGGGTTATTAGCTTAAATCCTCGAGTGATGGATAAGGTTCGAGTGTTTTTTCGTTCGTAAAATAGTTTAGCTAGGCAGAATAATGCGGAAGATATAAGTCCGTGGGCAATCATTAGAGTTAAAGCTCCTTTTATCCCTCAAAGGGATAGAGAGAATACTCCAGAGGCTACGATTCTCATGTGGCCTATGGAGGAATAAGCTATTAAGGCCTTTAGATCTGTTTGGCGCAGGCAAATTATTCTTGTTAGTAGAGCGCCCCAGATGCAGAAAGTTATCAAGGGGTGAGAGATATTAAGTGAAGAGGGAATATAAAAAATTATTATTGTTCGTATTAGGCCATATCCGCCAAGCTTTAGGAGAATGGCTGCCAATATCATTGAGCCTGCGATGGGGGCTTCAACATGGGCCTTGGGTAATCATAGGTGGAATCCATATATAGGCATCTTTATAGTGAAGGCTAGTAAGCAGAATATTCATCAGGTGGTGGTGAGGGGGAGGGTCAAAGATAGGATGTTTTTTGAAAGTGATAGAAGTGGAAAAATTGTTGTTAGAGAATTAGATGCTATGGTTATTATGGCTATAAGGAGGGGGAGGGAGCCAATCATGGTATAGAATAGGAAGTATATTCTTGCTTGGAATCGCTCCTTTTGGGCTCCTCATCGTGCTATTAATGAAAGAGTAGGAATTAAGGTTGTTTCAAATGCTATGAAGAATAGGGATAATTCTAGGGAGGAAAATGTAATAATAAGTGCTATTAATATAATGAATATTAATGAGATAAAGGTGCGTTGTTTAATGGGGGTTTGATTTTGTAAGGTGTTTATTCTGGCAATTAGAGAGAGTGGGGCAAGTCAGCATCTTAATATTATAAGGGGAGTAGATAAAGGGTCGGTTGCTAAGGTGGTTGAAAGGTGATGTCAGATTGATGAGTGGTGGGGGGTAAGTAGGTTTAGGCTTAGAAAGGTAATTAGCGTGGAGTTCAGGATAGCTAGTGGTCATATAAACTTGGTTTGGACAAGTCAGGTAATTATAAGTGCTGATGAAGATACTAATAAGATATATATCATTAATTTGGGTATTTTATTCGGCTCAGTCGAGTCCTCCTTGGGTTCATTCGAATATAAGACCTATTGTTAGTATAATGAGGAAAAGGACGGTAAAGGTAATGGGAAGTTTAGGGTTTAGATATAATATTCTTGAGGGGAATGGAAATAGGAGGGCAATTTCGAGGTCAAATAGAAGAAATAAAATTGCGACAAGGAAGAATCGAAAGGAGAATGGAATGCGGGCAGATTTTAAAGGGTCGAATCCACATTCGTAGGGAGAAGACTTTTCGGATTTTATTTTACGTAAAGGAAGGAAGTGGGCGGCAAAGGTAATGATGGTTGTTATTAAAATAATTGATGTGGTAGTTATAAAAAATTTGAAAATTTTATTGTTTATATAATTATATTAGGGAAGTGGCAGAGTGATGTGTTTAGCTTGAAACTAAAAAGATGGAGGTTAAAATCCTTTCTTCTCTTGATTAGGAGCCTCATCAGTATATACAGATGTAAAGGAATAGTCAAACTACATCTACGAAGTGTCAGTATCAGGCAGCGGCTTCGAATCCAAAATGGTGGTTTTTGGAAAAGTGAAAAGTAATAAGTCGTAAGAAGCAGATAAATAGGAAGGTAGTTCCTATGAGTACGTGAAGGCCGTGAAATCCTGTGGCTACGAAGAAGGTAGATCCATAAATGCTGTCGGCTATAGTAAATGGAGAGTCATAGTATTCTCAAGCTTGTAGGGCTGTAAAATATAATCCTAGGGTAACTGTAAGGAATAGGCTTTGTGTAGCTTCCTTTAGGTTTTTGGAAAGGATGCTATGGTGGGCTCAGGTTACTGTAATCCCAGAAGATAGAAGGACAGCTGTTTTTAGGAGAGGTACCAGGAATGGTTTGATTGGTTTTATTCCGGTGGGAGGTCAGGATATACCCAGTTCTATTGTAGGTGCTAAACTTCTATGGAAGAATGCTCAGAAGAAAGCAAAAAAGAAGCATACTTCTGATACAATAAAAAGTATCATTCCGTATCGTAATCCTTTTTTTACGGGTAAGGTATGACTTCCTTGGAAGGTGGCTTCTCGTATTATGTCTCGTCATCATTTTATTATGGTCAGAATAAGAAGGAGTGAGCCAATTGTAAATAGTAGTTTATTTTTGGTATGGAATCAAAGTATTAGGCCAGAGGTCATCATGAAGGCTCTGATGGCTCCTGTGATAGGTCAGGGGCTTTGGTCAACAAGGTGGTATGGATGTTGGTGAGTCATAATTTAGATGTTTTGAGAAAGGTAGAATTTTACTAAAGCTGTAAATACGTAGGCTTGGATACAAGCAACCCCAATTTCTAGTAGGAATAGTAAGAAGAATATTATTGTGGTAATTCTGGCAATTAGGGGGTTTTTTATAAGGGTTCAAATTGTTGTGGATAGGAGGTAAATTAGTAAATGGCCAGCGGTGAGGTTTGCAGCTAGTCGAAGGCCAAGTGCAATGGGTTGTGCAAATAGGCTAATGGTTTCTATAATTACCATAAGTGGAATGAGGAATGAAGGGGTTCCTTGGGGAACCATATGTCTAAGGCGTTTTTTGAATGCTAGGTAGAATCCAAGGATATTTACTGACATTCATAATGGTATACCTATACTATAGGTAATTGAAATATGTCTTGTTGTAGTGAAGGCATAGGGGAGTAGGCCTAGGATTTTGATTGAGAATATTAGTATAAATATGGTTGTAAATGAGGATACTCAAGGGGCTGATTTCGGGTTTGTTTGTTGGAAGATAATCTTTATTAGTTCGTGGTAGAAAGAAGAAATAATGAGGTGTATGCGGGTAGGAAGTCAGTTGGATTCTTTAGATAAAGATAGTCAGGAAAGGTTTAGGATAATTGCTGTTATTGTTATGGGGATAAATATGATTAGGTCAGGGGAGAATTGTCCAAATATTCTTTTTAGTTTCATAATCATTTGTTTTTGTGGGTATAAAGGGGTTTATTTGGGTTTTTGTGTAGTTGTATGTTCTTTTTTAAAAGGTTTATATTAATAATTATTGTAAATATAAGTATAATGGAGACTCATCTGAGTATAAAGTTAAATAGTCATCAGGCTAGTTTTAATTGAGGCATGTCTTTGATAGTGGGTGGGAGGGCACTTTAGTTCAAATTAAGAGTTTGATGCTACCTTATTAGCTTATCAAAGATTCTTTTAGGAAGTTGGAGATTCAGTTTTCAAAAGAGGAGAATTTTGTAGCTTCTATAACTATAGGCATAAAGCTATGTTTAGCCCCGCAAATTTCTGAACATTGGCCGTAAAATATTCCACAGCGGGAGATGAGAAATTTTACTTGTTTTAATCGTCCTGGTACAGCATCCATCTTTATTCCTAAAGATGGGATAGCTCATGAGTGTAATACATCAGCGGAAGAGATTAATACTCGGATAGGGATTTGGGATGGTAGGATTAGGCGGTTGTCTACTTCTAGTAAGCGGGGATTACCTGTGGTAAGATCAGAGGTGGGAATCATGTATGAATCAAATTCTAGTTCTCGGTAGTCAGCATATTCGTATCTTCAATATCATTGGTGGCCGATGGCCTTAATTGTTAGGAAGGGGTTTTTAACTTCGTCCATAAGATAGAGTAGTTGGAGGGAGGGAAGAGCTACAAATATAAGAATAATAGCAGGGATGATGGTTCATATTGTTTCTAAGTTTTGTCCTTCTAGAAAGAATCGGTTGGTTTTGGAGGAGAATAGTAGGGAAGCCAGGCCATAAAATACTAAGATGGTAATTAAGGTTAGAATAATTAAGGTGTAGTCGTGAAAGTAGATTAGTTCTTCCATTAATGGAGAAGATGCGTCTTGTAATCCTAGTTGGGTTCAATTTGCCATTTATTGTTGTAGAAGTTTAATTTTTACTACTAGATCGGAGTTGTGTGAACGAGAAAGTGCTACCATTAGAGATAAACCTGTGCTGGCTTCGCAGGCTGATAAGGTTAGAAGAATTAGGTTTTTTGGTAGAAGAAATTTTGTGTTTGTTTTGACGGATCATATAGCCATGGCTATAAATATTGAGATTAAGAGCATCTCTAGGCAGAGAAGAATAGAAAGAAAGTGAAGTCGGTTTATAAGTATACCTAGAATTCCTAGGTAGAATGAAATTATGGTGAGTATGAAGAAAGAGAAAATAAAAGGGTTTCGGGTTTTTCCGAAGTTGCTTAAGTCGAAGTTAAGTGTTTTTGTTAAACTAATCCTTGTAATTTACTTAATTAGGAATACGGTGGAGGGAATTTCGTTGAAGGTGTGGTGGGAAGGGGGAAAAGAGGAGTATTGTCATTCTAGGGAAGAGAAGGAGAATTCAGGGGGAAGGGCAGGTCGTTGGGTGGAAAAAGCTTCTCAGAGGATATATATAAATAGGAGGGTAGCTGTAAGTGATATGGTAGAACCAATGGAGGAAACGGTGTTTCATAGTGTGTAAGCATCAGGGTAGTCGGAGTATCGTCGAGGCATTCCAGCTAATCCTAGGAAGTGTTGTGGAAAGAATGTAAGGTTAACCCCAATAAACATAAGTGTGAAGTGAATCTTTCTAAGTAAGGGGTGGAGCCCTATCCCTGAAAATAAAGGAAATCAGTGGGTGAATCCGGCGAATATGGCAAATACAGCCCCCATTGATAAGACGTAGTGGAAATGGGCAACTACGTAGTAAGTGTCGTGGAGAATAACGTCGATGGAAGATTTAGCTAGTACAACGCCTGTGAGTCCACCAATGGTAAATAGGAATACAAATCCGAGTGCTCATAAAAGTGGGGTATCTCATCGTAATTTTCTTCCTTGGAGGGTGGCCATTCATCTAAATACCTTTATGCCGGTAGGTACGGCTATTATCATGGTGGCGGCGGTGAAGTATGCTCGGGTGTCTACATCCATTCCTACTGTAAACATATGGTGGGCTCATACTAGGAATCCAAGAATACCGATTGAAACTATGGCGTAAACCATTCCTAGGTATCCGAAGGGTTCTCTCTTTCCGGAGTAGTGGGCTATTACGTGAGATATCATTCCAAAGCCTGGAAGAATAAGAATATAAACTTCTGGATGACCAAAGAATCAGAATAGGTGTTGAAAGAGGATTGGGTCACCTCCTCCGGCTGGGTCAAAGAATGTTGTTTTAACTTTTCGGTCAGTTAGTAGCATAGTTATAGCCCCAGCTAGCACAGGTAGTGAGAGTAGAAGTAGGAAGGCTGTTACGAAGACGGATCATACGAATAGTGGGAGGCGGTCAAATGATATTCCGGGAGTTCGCATATTTATTACGGTGGTAATAAATTTGATGGATGCTAATATGGAGGAGGCCCCAGCAAGGTGGAGGGAAAATATGGCGAGGTCTACGGAGCCACCAGCGTGGGCGAGGTTACTTGATAAAGGGGGGTAGATGGTTCAGCCGGTGCCAGCGCCACTTTCTACTCCTGCGGAAGCAAGTAAAAGAAGGAAAGAAGGAGGGATAAGTCAAAAGCTCATTTTATTCATTCGGGGGAAGGCCATGTCGGGTGCTCCAATCATTAGTGGAATTAGTCAATTACCAAAGCCTCCTATCATGATAGGCATTACCATAAAGAATATCATTACTAGGGCGTGAGCAGTAACTATAACTTTGTATATTTGATCGTCTTGTAATAGAGATCCGGGTTGGGCTAGTTCTGTTCGTATTATAACTCTCATTGCTGTTCCTACCATACCAGCTCAAGCTCCAAATATGAGATAAAGTGTACCGATATCCTTGTGTTTTGTTGAAAAAAATCATCGTTTTAGTTGCATGGTTTATAATTTTATTATATATAATATAAACAGAAAATAGTCTAGTTAGGATGGTAGCTTTGGGAGTTGTTGGTGTAAGTGAAGGACTTACTTTTCTGATTAGAAAGATAAGAGTTGAACTTATATCAGGGAAATCAAAGTTCTCTGTTTTACCATTATACTACTTTCTATAAATGGGTTGTAGCCTAATGGAAAGGCGATTGGCCGTTAACCAGGAGATAATAAGATCAATACTTATCAACTCAGGCTGGGGTAACAAAGTGGTAAATGTGGCAGATTTAGGATTTGTTATCAAAGGTTCGAGTCCTTTCTTCAGTTGTGTAGTTTAGGGTTTAAACCTAAGTTTTCTAATTGCAAGTTAGGTGTTTTTTTTAAACTAAATTCACAGGGGTTTAAGTTAATAAAACTAAGAGCCTTCAAAGTTCTAAATAAAAATTGGAAGTTTTTAACCCTTGGGGTGGGGTTTTGTAGTGTAATTAACATTTTAGATTGCAAATCTATTGATACGGGTAGTGTTCCGTCAAAACTTTCAAGACAATTTGATTTGCACAAATATTTTCTCTGTGTAAAAGAGATGCTTTCTAGTAAGCTTTGTCTAGAGTAAAGTAAGCTAATAATAAGCTTTTGGGTTCATACCCCAAGAATGGAAGGTTAGGTGCCTCCCTTTATTTTAAAGAGCACTAGGGTGATTGCTAGTAATTTCGGTCTGACAGTCCGAGGTTATTTTTAACTAGCTCTTTTAGGATGAGGTGGCAGAAAGGTAAGTGCTGCAGATTGTAAATTTGTTTGTGAAGGTTCGAGTCCTTTTCTTATTAGTTGTCTTATTAGTATAAGAGTATATTTGATTTCCAATTAGAAGGTTCTTGTTAATAGTCAAGGATAAGATAATAATATATTATATATAATGATTGCTAAAATAGCAAAGAGGGTAATGCAAGAAGTCTAAGCTTTCTTTATCAGGGGTTCGAATCCCTTTTTTAGTTGTGAAGATGATATTTTTAATAAAATCTTTTTCTTTTGTGGTGCCTTTGTTGTTGGCTGTAGCTCTTTTAACTTTAGTAGAGCGTAAGGTTTTGGGGTATATGCAGTTGCGTAAGGGTCCTAAATTGGTAGGGCCTTTTGGTTTGTTGCAGCCTATTGCTGACGGCTTTAAGTTGTTGGTAAAGGAGACTTTAAAGCCGTCTAGGGGGTCACCATATTTGTTTTATTTTTCGCCAGTGTTGTTTTTGGGAATTGCTTTATTGTTATGGTCGGTTATTCCAATAGGTTATTCTGTGGTTAAAGTAAATTTATCTCTTATTTTAATATTGGGTTTATCTAGGCTATCTGTTTATTCTTTGTTAGGATCTGGATGATCATCTAATTCAAATTATTCTTTTTTAGGGGCGGTTCGGGCGGTAGCTCAAACTGTTTCTTATGAAATTAGTTTGGGTTTGATCTTATTTAGTGTTGTAGTGCTTTCGGGGGGCTTTAGAGTAAAGGTGATAGAAAGTTCTCAGGAGAGTTCTTGATTGTTGTTTACTTGTTTACCTTTATTTGTGATCTGATTTGTCTCTACTTTGGCTGAGACAAATCGGGCACCATTTGATTTAACAGAGGGGGAGTCAGAGATTGTTTCTGGATACAATGTGGAATATGCGGGAGGGCCTTTTGCTATGTTTTTTATAGCTGAATATGCCAAAATAATTTTTATGAAATTGTTGTCGGTGGTATTGTTTTTAGGTGGAAGTTCTTCTTTTTGGGGTTTTCCTATTGATGTTTTGGTAGTAAGGATTAAGGCTAGGTTGTTGGTGGTTATGTTTTTATGGGTTCGTGCTTCCTATCCTCGGTTTCGTTACGATCAATTAATGTATCTTACTTGGAAGAAGTATCTACCTTTAAGTTTTTGTATTCTTATGTTTTATGTTGTATTTTTTGTATTATTTGATATTTTACCACCAGGGTTATTAAATTTTTAGGGGTTTGTTCCTAAGGAAAAGGACACCTAGCTGATAATTAGGTTGTAGAAGGTTAGATTCCTTCCAGGCTCTGTGCATCGTAAAGTTTTGGTTATGTTAATTGTAAATGTTATAGTGAGTACGGTGGTAGTTGTGAGAAGTCATCATTGGTTTTCTGTTTGGGTAGGGTTGGAGATGAAAACTTTATCTATTTTACCTGTTTTGTGTTATCAATTTTTACCACGGGGTGTGGAATCGACTGTAAAGTATTTTTTAGTACAGTCTTTTAGTGCTGCTTTGATCTTGAATGCAGTTATAATTCAAGTTTGGTTGTACTCTTCTTGATCTGTATTTCATCCTTTAAAAGTTTTTACTTCTTTAATTATGACTTTAGCTGTAGGATTAAAGTTAGGGCTATTTCCATGTCATTATTGGTTTCCGGATGTAATTCAGGGAGTTGGGTTTTTACAGGGTTTGGTATTGTCTACTTGGCAAAAGTTAGCACCTTTTGTTGTTATTTTGTATATATGTGGTAGTTTAAGGATTATGGTTTTGAGAGTTTTAGGGGCACTGTCTGTTTTGGTTGGCGGGTGAGGGGGTTTAAATCAAAGGCAAGTACGGAAGGTTTTGGCTTTTTCTTCTATAGCACATATGGGGTGGATTATTAGGGTTTTGGGATATTCGGTTAGGTTAAGATGTGTAATGCTTTTTGTATATATAGTTTTGAATAGGGGGGTGTTTATGTTGAGAAAAGAATTCAAATTGATGTCTTTGTCAAGTTTAAGTCGTTTGGTTTTTGTTAATCCGGTAGGGGGTTTTTGTTTAATTTTAAGAATACTTTCTTTAGGTGGGTTACCTCCGTTGTTTGGTTTTGTTACAAAGTTTATGGCTTTAGAATGTTTAATTAGTAAAGGGGTTTTTGTAAAAAGTGGAGTATTGGTTGTGGGAAGTTTATTAAGTTTGTTTTTTTATTTACGGATAGCTTTTAAAAGAAGATTAATAGTTTTTCCTCAGCATGTTTTGTCTGTATTTTCATGGCGTGCGGTGGGTATAACAAGGGGTTTTTCGGTA